>CAUYPK010050982.1:0-11545 GCA_963574355.1 Loris lydekkerianus
AGGGAGGGTGATTGGTGGGATCACACCTATGGTGCATCTTACAAGGGTACATGTGAAACTTACTAAATGTAGAATATAAATATCTTAACACAATAACTAAGAAAATGCCAGGAAGGCTATGTTAACCAGTGTGATGAAAATTTTTCAAATGAAAAAATAAATAAATAAATAAAAATAAATATTCCCCCTTCAAAAGAAGAAATGGCACTAAAATGCCTATCTACATCTAGGTTTTTTTCTTTCTTAGCAGTTTCAGAGTCTTAAAAATGATTCAAAGCTGCCTTAGTTGGATTGGAGATAGGGGTGGCTGGATTTGAGTCCTTATTTGACTTTATGAAACACTATTGGAGGAATATACTCCTAAAACAACAACAACAACAACAACAAAACAACAGAAACATCATCAAGAAATAAGTGCCCTGCAATTGAATGTTAGAGATTTTTCAAAGAGTTCTTAGCAGGAAACCTCCCACTGAGAAGCACTGCCTGAAATCACTTCCTAGGAGAGTGGCTCTCAGATCCTGGACATGCCCTGAACAGGTGTTCCAACAAGTGCTGCCAACTGTATCCTTCAAGTTGGGAGAAAGCCTTCACAATTATTCTGAAACCTTTAAAAATAAAGCATTCAGTTGAGAGCTGGGAGAAGAACAGCTTGTACTAAAAGAGAAAACAAGCTTTCATAAACTAATCAACTGCGTGTGTATGAATGTATTTGTGTTCTCCATGTTCTCATTTTTTTATTGCCATTGTTGTGCTCCTTAATTAAAAAAATAAAACTTCTCTTTCTTGAGCTTTTTAATTGTGGAGGTATAACATAGAATAAGTATCATGTGAATCTCAAAAGGAACATATCTCAGTAACTGTAAGATTATTTAATGGGGCGAGCAACTTAGCTATTCTCATAAAGCAAATTCCATATGTGGATTCAAGTATCCAATGCTAAGTTTCTCCTAATGATCTGATATTGTGTGCCAGTTAGTCAGATTTGGTCACTTCTAGTTGGGGTACATATAGCAATAGAATGAATAATGACTCTAGCTTACAGGAAGGTAATTCTATCCTCTAGTTCGCCATTTATTGTGTACAAATCGGTAAACTGTCCTGAGAATCAATGTCTTCATCTGTAAAATGGAAAAAAGAAATAGTGCCTGGTATGTCTACATTACACTTTGGTTAAAAAAAAAAAAAAAGAAAGAAATGAAAACATAGGTGAGAAAGCTTTTAAAAGCTCTAAAACAGATTTGCAAGGGACTCTTATTTTTACTGCAGTTAATTTTGGAATAAATGTAACCACATTAAGACTGTAGCACCTCTTCCTATATTGCATTCATTCCCCCACTCCCTCCTACATTTACAGCCTGTACTGTACAATTATAAACTTTCTCCAGCATAGCTCTCCAAAATCTCCTGTTGCATACTGCAAAAACAAATTATACTTTGTTTTGTTCCCTAATTATGTCTCATGTATTTGTGAGTATACACACACATGTATACATATATATGACACATGTACACACATATATTAATATGTAAATATGTAAATATATATATACAGCTTTTCCTACCCTAGAGGGATATTATTTTCTTTGGCTCCTCCTTTCATGTATCTTATATGTTTGACAATATGAGTATCCAGAGAGTGCTCTCTACTAAATTATATAAAATAAGAAAAAAAAAAAGAGAAGATAAGAGAGAAAGATAAAATATTCCACACTTGTCTGGGTATATAGAGGCTGCAGCGTCTCCAATCTCCCTGTCCCCCTGCCCCCCAAATTTGAGTTTCTAGCTATCTTCCACTCCTGGGTAACTTTATGATAAAATTAGAAAATAAGACTAAATACAGTCATGTGCCTTAAAGACTATAAATAGGTGTCAAAAGACAGAAGGGGTGTCGGTTGAAGAGTTATATAATGTTTGTGTCTTATGCAAAGACTGATATATTTCTAGCAAAGAAAACATGAAATAAATACCTATTTATTATTCATATCTTCCTATCTAGAAACAAAAGAATAAACAAAAGACCTTGCCTTGTGTGATCTCTCTCTTTCTCTCTCTCACACACACATACACACACAAACACACATGCACATGCATAATGTCACACAGAAAAACTGCATTCTAGTCCCTGATTTGATGCCTAATTCCTGTTTTCAAACTCTTTCCTTCCTGGATCCTGTTGCAAGCACCAAGCCCTAACCCTTGTGACACTAAGATGTTCTATCTACTAAGAATGAATGTTTCCTGTGCAACTCTGCCTGCTCCACACTTAGAAATTGGTATTTCACTCATTATGCAAATATGAAATGATGGGGAATCTATGACCTCAGATCAAAGCCAATGGTAAAACAAACAGTTGGACCAAGAACTGTAACCTTGACCATGCTTAATGAGAGATCAGCCCACATCTAGTTGTAGCTCTTGTACACCTGACAGCATAGTCCTGGCAGGGCATGGTGTGACCTCCCAGGCAGGACTTCCTGGCTTTGGTGGTTCACAATGACTTCCCAGAATCCATGCCCAGGGCTGTTCCTTACTTACCTAAAACCTGTTGGAAGCAAGTCATTATAAAAGTTCCAATTCTATGCTTCTTCCATAGAAGAATAGTGTCTATATGAATAAATACATATTTTGAAGAGTGTTTGGAAAGTCACTGTGTCAGTTGGGTACTGGTGTGTGAGTAGAGACATGTTTAAACCTGCTTTAAATGAATGGCAAAAAGAGGCCTAATATGAGGGTCATCAACTGCAAACAGACTCCATTAAAATTGACACAAGACAAATTATTAATACACCTAATGATAGTAATAGTCACAATTTCCTTAAACCATTTATGTAAATGTAGTTAACATATACCATTTATGCAAATGTTAACATATGATACCATCTAGGATATATATGGTGGGGTTTTTTTTGTATTATTCATTATATCATTATCTGTGATCATAAAATTTTACTGTGTTAAGATGGACTAAATTTGTAAGTAACCATACATCTATTGGGTCCCACATATTCATAAAATTTTACTTAAGAAAGAGCTTAATATAATTGCAAGGCATACACTCACTTGATTTATCCAGTGTTTGCAGAGGGATAATGACATCACATATGGACATTTTTATGATGAATAGCTATGTTGAAAATGCCCATGTATATAGACAAATACAACACTATATATGAAAGGATAAATGAAATATTGCATAGAAAATTTTCATTGCTCTAGTTTAAAATGTCATTTTTAGTGATAACATACTTGTCTTGAAAAAAACATAAGAAAATTCCATAAAGTAGAAGGTAAAACAGGAATTAAATTCCTCATAGTTTTGGAGGCTGCAAATCTGAGATCAGGATGCTGGAAATGAGCTGTCGCTGATGAGGACTCTTCCTGGCTGTGGGAACCCAACTTCTCTCTGTGCCCTCACATGATGAAGAGAGTATGGAAGCCCTCTGGTTTCTTCTTATGAGGGGACTAATCCCATGTAAGGGCACCAACATCATGACTTCACCTAATCCTAATTACTTCCCAAAGAAATTGGGGATTAGGGCTTCAACATGAATTCAGTGGGGAAGGAGGATGTGGAGAACAAACATTCAGTTCATTACAATACTTTAGAATTTTTTAAAAATAAAAATGCAGTAAATAGTTTTAAAATGTCATTAAGCTCCCCTCAATTCAGGCATTTCAACTTAAAATACATATTTGAAATAGTTTTCTTAACTATAAATTTTAATTAATTGAGAGGACCTAAATTTTACTATAGAATGAACAAATCTTTTGTTCTTAGTCATAAAAATATTCAGCATATATCAAATAATATACAATTGTTCTTGCAGTGGAATCCTGCCATATGCTATGTACCAAAACCTCTTTAGGGAATCCCTATTGCTAGAGAGGAATTTTTATCCCAGTATTCATTGACATCTGTCTTTGCTTTTGTCAATCTTTAGCAACATTACTACCTCCAAGGTTTACACATCACATTGATTTGTCCCACTAAGAAAGATGATCATCTGCTTCCCGCTGCAAATTCTAAGTCTCTTTGACAGCAGCACTCAGTTGCTGTATTAGTCAGGGTTCTTCAGAAAAATGGAGTGAATTCCATGCTAATCCAAAATCTATGGGCTGGAAACCAAGGGAAGAGTTGTAGTTTGAATGCAAAGGCAGTCATTTGGTAGAATTCCTTCTAGCTCGGAGGAGGTCAGTCTTTTTTTCTATTCAGGCCTTCGACAGACTGCGTGATGCCCACCCACATTATGGTGGGCAGTCAGCTTGACTGAAAGTCCACCAATTTCAAGTGGGGAGAGAAAAGTTTAACTTTATATTCATTTTACACATAAGAAAATTGAAGCTCAGTTTAATTGATTATTTACAAATTGATATCCAGGTCACAACTCTCTCAAGGGACTGTCTCTTTATGAATTTTAGTGAATGAAATTCTGTGTTATGACTCAGTGTTTATACACTTTCACTTCTCCAGTCAGGAAAAACTGGATTCTGGGCAATCTGAAATCTACCATTCTTCTGCCTCACTCATTTCCTCTTCCTGTCTGTTTCCCACTACTTTAAAGCCATCTCTGTTACACTCTGGTTGTGTTTCTGTTGGTATTATCATTTCTAAAATGGAATAATAATTTTGAATGTTACTGTATGTTAGCCATCATACTGTGAGTTTTAAATAAATAATACCCTGTCATTCTTTCTCACACGAGTATGAATGCATACACACACATCTACATGCACCCCTGTAAAGCAAATACATTGCATAAAAGAGAAATCTTTAGGCATCTTAAGAAAATTGTTCCAAATCAAAAATGGAGTAATTTTGGTACCACCAAAAGCCCCATGTGAGACTACTAACCTGTTACTCCTTAAGTCACTGCAGAGAAACCCAGGGTCCTTCAGCTTTCTTATTTGGCTCATTTAAATCCATACAGAAATGCTTATCAGAATGGAATATTCTTTCCCAGCAGGAGGAGGGATATAGAATAAATGTGACTGTCCCAGGTCCAGCATGGTTGTATATTTAAATATATACGTTTCCTCTACATTCTCCCCACCTCTTGATATCGTTGCCCAGTAGGTCTAACAATCACACTGGCTGGATTTTCTGGGAGTGTTACAATTCTCCACAGTGTACACTAAATACCAACCCAGTCTTCTTTTCTGAGAGATTAAACTCCACACTTAATGACTTCTAGCAATGTGTCTTGGTTTAGTTTTAAGTTAAGAAAGCCTCTTTGAACTTTGTTGCCTATTGATGGAAGTCATTTTACCTGACCGAACCATTTTCCCAGAATGTAAATACCATGGGCACAAAGACTTTTATATTTAACTTTTTGTTTGTTTATTCATTCCCAGTGTCTATGAATACATCTGACATATGGAAAACACTCAGTAAATAATTTTGGAATGAATGAACTGATGCAGTGCAGAAGAAATGGATGTTTACTGGTTGCAAATAGTACAATTTAGACAATTGGGCTCCATGCTTGTTGAGTCGGTTAGAAATCCAGCTTAAACTCTCTAAACCTACATAATTCCAACAAAGGCATGTCAACATGCCCACTCTTGTTTTCAAGTCTGTTTGCTCTTTGCGTAGCAGAATCCATGTTGTCTTTTAATATCTTAAGTGACAACTATCTATTTAGCTTCTTGAAGATGTTCTGTTTCAGCTTTCATTTGACTACTGTGTGACATCTTATGACAGTCTATTTTAAAGTACAAGAAAGTAGAAACAATAAGAGAGTAAATATTCACTATTCCTCAGCTTAGTATTTACTATCCCATACAATCAGATCCCAAACTACTTTTCCAGCAATCTTTTCCCTAGCCATTCTGCAAACTCACTTCACTTTCATTAATCTGAGTTTCTGTTTCTTTCCCCATTCATCATGCCTTCCCCTTTTCCCTACACATCCAGATCCTGCCCCATCTTTCAACTTTACATCAATTCATCCTTCCTCTGTGATGATTTCCATGACTAGTTAGTTATTTGACTTTTTTACATTATTATTAAACCAGAACATACATGGTACCAAGCTCAGCTCTCTACAACTAGTGCTGGAAAAGCAGGCCTGGTCTCTGTCTTCAATAAACTTACAGCACAGTGAAAAGAATGATTGTTAGAAAAGCAAGAGGATCCTCACAGACTCTGAAGCGTGAAGCAGTGGGAGGAAGGGAAGGTGGCTGGATGCTTGTCATAGAGGCCACTTGATCAGAATTAGGGGGAAATGAAAATATTCTGAATATAGAGACATCTAGAGGAACACGCTGCATGAAAAAAGTCATAGATGGCACATGAATAACTAGAATTCACTTGATTTGACTTGTTCTTAAATGATTATGAAATAAAATCTCAGGGTAGATGGGTTGACTGAGGCTAGTGCACAGAGAAACATTAAAGCCATTCTGAATAACATGAATTTTATTATCTAGGCAATAAATGAGAATTTTTTTGGTAAATGAATGAGGTGATAAAAGGGGCCATACTTTGAGGGGCAAACGACAACAGAAAGGAGCAGAATGGTGCTCTGTGGAGTGTGCTGGTGGTCCAAACTTTCTCAAAATCAATATATTTGGAGCAAACAGACTTCTGTGATCCCTTTCTGTACTTTATTTTTTCAAGAATGCTGCTATTCCCCCTTCCTCCTTCATCTCAGTAATCTTTAAAATGTAACACATTTTAAAACATGAATCAATTGAAATAAATCCTCTAAAATATGATTTGTTTAATGCCAGTCTTCTGCCACAAATCCTTCAATAACTGCCACTCATCTTGGATGAATTCTGCATTCCTTCCCTTGACCTACAAGGCTCCCCATGACCAATGCTGCCCATTCTCTACCTTCATTTTCTATCCCTTGCCCACTCACAATAGCCTCATTGATATCAGCAAACAGCTCACTCCTGCTTGTTGTCTAAACATTTATCCTTAAAGATTTTTTATATGGAATTATTTTATTTCAGGTAATTTAAAGCCTTTATTTTTCCTCTTGATCAAATATCTACTGAAGTAACACCTGCATAGTGCAGCCTTCCTAGACCTGACCACTCTCTCTAAAATAGCCTGCCACTTCTATACAATAATGATGTTCTCCTCCTCACTCTACTTTGTTTGTAAAAATATCCTAGCACTTATGGAAAAATTTTTCTTTATTTCCTTATTTGTTTCTTGCTGTTCACATTTAACATTAACTCCCTAAGCCTATCTGCTTTCCTTGATCATTACTTTTATTTTAAGGTTTGAGAACAGTCATTACCACAGAATGGACTCAACTAACAATTATGTTTTAAAGGAAAAGAAAGAAAGAAAGGAGGGAAGGAGGGAATGAGGGAGGAAGGGGAGAGAGAAAGAAACTACAGTTGACTTGATTTGACTCGTTCTTAAAGGATTATGAAATAAAGTCTCAGGGTAGATGGTTTGACTGAGGCTAGCTTATGAAGAAACATTAATTCTGGGCATGATGGCTCATACCTGTAATTCTAGCCCTTTGGGAGGCTGAGGTGGGGTTGATATCACTATCTGCACTGAGGGGTAAAGAGGGTTCTTGACTTCTGTGGAAGAAAGAATTTGAATGCAGGGGTCACATGCAAAGCAAGTTATTAAAGACATTGTATAGAACATATAGTACACTCTCAAAGAAGGAAGAAAGCAGACTGCTCCCAAGAAGGAACAGTGACACCCTAGGGTTAGTGTCTGTCCTCTTAGGCTAATACCTAATAATATGCTAAACTGATGTATATTCATTTATTTTCTGAGAAAGGAGTAGAGAGTTCCTAGAACCAGGAACCCTCCCCTTTCTTGACCTGACAAGGTACCTTCCCAGATTTTCAGCATTTGTAAACTGTCATGATGCCAGTGGGCATGACTTTTACCTTGTTAATAAGGGTAATTCATTTAGGGACACTGTCCCCTCTGCTGTGCACATAGCCCAATTAAAGGAATTCCCCATTTTCCTTAAATAAAGATATTAAACTCAAATGATTAAACTTAAATGATTAAAAGGCCGTATGAATGATATTTATCTTAGCTAAGCATTTTCACATTCTTGTGCCGTTTTTTATCTTATTGACCTTCTCTTTCTGACTCCTGCCCTAACTGCCTACAGGGTATCTCACTCCTGTCTCAGGAGGATGGCTAGAAGCCAGGATTTTGAAACCAGCCTGGGCAACATAGCAAGATCCTTCTTTACAAAGAAAGTAAAAAAGTTTTCCAGGCATAGGAGTTTTCCTGTCCTCCCAGCTACTTGGGGGGCTGGGACAGGAAGATTGCTCTGGATCTGGAGTCCATGGCTGCAAGAGCTGAGATTAAACCACTACACTCTATGCTGGGCAACTGAGTGACACTGTCTCTAGAAAACAAAAAAGAAATACCCCCCAAAATAAAGGCCATTTAGAAATCTCTTGCAATAATCTGTAACTGCTATATGGAAAACTAATTTTTGTTACTCATTTGGTAGACATAGATTATGTAACATCATGTGAGTTTTTCTGTATTCTAATTTGCATTTGATCTTTGCACGTGTATCTCTCTGCATCTATAGCACTAGCACACTCAATATCTAGTGTTCCCTCTTTGTAACTTCAAACACAAAGGTTGCACTCTTTGAGCACAGAAATATGTATTGGATACAGCATTGATTAAAAATTGAATCTGATGACAAATTTGAGGGATGTCAAAGGGAGCATATAGTAGGAGGCAGAAGTAAGTCTTTAAAAATGACAATGAAACAGTTGCTAGACTTGAGTATATGTGACAAACAGAGAAATGATCCTTTTTTAAGGAGTAGATTTAAGTTGGTTTTGTGTCCAGCCTCAGTGCTACTGGTATTTCAGCCAGATAATTTTTGGTTGTTGGGGCTATGGACTTCCCCTTCCATTGTTGATTTTTTTTTTTTTTTTTTTAAGAGATAAGATCCCACTCTGTTGCTCAGGTTGGAGCACAGTGGCTTGATCAGAATTCCCTGCAGCCTAGAAGTCCTGAGCTCAAGTGATCCTCCCATCTCAGCCTCCCAGTTAAGTGGAATTACAGGTACATCCTCCACACCTAGTTAATTTATTCCATCCCTCCCTTACCTTTCTTCCTTCTTTCCTTCCTTCCTTCCTTCCTTCCTTCCTTCCTTCCTTCCTTCCTTCCTTCCTTCCTTCCTTCCATCCTTCCTTGTTTTAGAGATGGGTTTTTCTATGTTGCTCAGGCTAGTCTTAAACCCTTGGCCTCAAGTGATCCTCTCACCTCAGCCTCCCAAAGTGCTGAGAGTACAGGCATGAGCCACCATCACTGGCTCTTCCTCCTCCTCATTTTTTACATTAAAACATGTTTCCAGGTATGTGTGTTCTCAAACATCATCCTAGGAGGCAAAAATCATTCTCAGTTGTAAAGCACTGGCTTGAGTGTTAAGCAGCAACATGGGACCTAGATTCTCTTTGCCCAACACATGGCTGAGGAAGAGCTCACAAGAACCACTAGTTCAACCTTCCTAGGAATTTATAAGATGCTGATCCACACTGAACGTGTCTTTTCATACTCTTGGCAGTGTGACTCCTTGAAATACCCCATATGGCTTGGCTTACTGTCTCAGTGAGCTCCACCTCAGCCAGCAACTCTGCCAACTTGACTCAGACTCAGGTAGGATCTCTTCACAACTAATGGAGGCAAAATTACATTTCTTGTAATTGTCACATAATTAACAATTTTTGACTCAGGTCTTATTTTTACTCTTTCAATTTTTGAAAATAACTTCTCTTAGTTCATAACCTCAGTATGAAGTCCCAGATAAAGCATAGCCTGGCCCAAGCCCCCAGGCCCTCTCTGGGCTCCCCCACACAGCTGGAATCCTTGCTCTGAACATTCCTAGTAACAATCTTCACCAATAGCCAACACTGTATTTCTTCAACTGTCCTTCAGGTCTTTTCCCAATTAGATAGCCTACTCTTGAGGGATAGAGACTAATTTTTAAATTTTGTTATTCTCTTACATCATTAGTGCTATACCTATTAATTAGTACAGAATAGGTGCCCCATAGATAATCACCATTAATTTTATGTAAATGACCATACTATTTATGCAAAATAACATGATGGAGTGGTCAACAGCTTGAGTCACAAAGCAAGGTGGCTTCATTCCAAGGTCACAATGATGTCAAAGAAAGTGCATTCACCTAGGACTAAAGTTATGGCTGAATTTGCTTTAAATTGAGATGTTTGGGGAATTGTCAAAGACTAGCGATGTCATTATGGGCATCTGCTAAGAATTGTAAAGGTAAACAATCACCTGAAAGATATATTTGCATGCATGTAGAGGGAAACAGCAGCTCATTAACTCTCTGCTTAGCTCGTTAACTCACCAGCTCGTTAGCCCTCTGCTCGTTAACTACTTAGCTCTGATTAGCTCTGCTCACTTCCTCCTCCTATCACTCACAGTGTGAATGAACTATAAATGTGCCAGAGCAACAGATGGCCATTCCAGGTCCAGGGAGGGAGTTCAGGAGGTGGCGGACAGAGCCTTCCTAGGTTTTTCTGACCTTGAAAATATTTCATTTTACTAAAGTTTATGGTTTGTGTTTTAACTTCAACATGAAAGAGACTGGCATGGCTTTATTCTAAGATGCAGAAGAGTTCACTAAGGTGGATTCCCTAGGATGATGTAAATGTGCAATCACAGGGCCATCCCAGGCTTGTTGGCAGTAGTCTCTATGACATGCAGGGACTTCAAATCACAAGGGAAGTCTAAGAGTATTTATAGTAAGCATTTATTAATGGTTTGTCACAGTGCTATGCTGGGCACTGCGGAGATAAGAAAAATATACTATTTAAGGGATCATGTCACAGTGCTATGCTAGGCACTGTGGAGATAAGAAAAATATGCTATTTAAGGGATCATGTGGAAGAGACAATATTTAAAAATTGTGGGAGAATAATAAATCTCACTTGTTTATTATGAATCAAATGTATGGTATATAACATTTACACTTTTAGTATTAAGTATTTTTCTTATCAAACTAAACAATAACCTGATTGCTCATTATTTCCATTGTTCATACAAGATCACAAATTTGGCTTCCATGGAATTCATAACCCAAATTATCACATTGTCAACATGATAATAGCCAGGCCAGATATTTCCTTTAAGAGTATTTGATTATATGCACAGATGATCAATATCTACCTGCTACAAATTAGAAAATACACCATTGGTGATTCATTTGTTATAGCTGAACTATTGTATCTCTCGGTACCCAAACTTTAAGGGCATATATTGTCTGGAAGTAACGACAAATGAAATAATATTTAGTATCTTACTTTTAATCCATCCACGCATGCATCCCCTACTCCTATCTGCAATAACTGATAAAATATTAAAGATAGCTTCTCTTACTAGCTTACTAGAAATCTGTTGGTTATGGAATGTAAATGTCTTGGCATGGTAACTGGGAAAATGCCAGGAAGGCTATGTTAACCATTGTGATGAAAATGTGTCAAACGGTCTGTGAAGCTAGTGTATGATGCCCCATGATCATATCAATGTACACAGCTATGATTTAATAAAAAA
>CAUYPK010050984.1:0-80791 GCA_963574355.1 Loris lydekkerianus
GGAAGAAAAGGCAATCAAGGGTATCCTATAGGGTCAGAAGTAGTAGTGAAATTTTAAAGTGAAAACTGTAAAATGGGGTGGTGCCCCCTCAGTGTGTAGGGCGCCAGCCACATACAACTCAGGCTGACGGGTTTGAATCCAGCCCAGGCTGGCTAAAACAAAATGACAACTGGAACAACAAAAAAAATACAGCTAGGTATTGTGGCAGGCACCTGTAGTCCCACCAACTCCAGAGGCTGAGGCAAGAGAATCGCTTAAGCCCATGAGTTTGAAGTTGCTGTTAGCTGTGATGCCACAGCACTCTACCCAGAGCACCCAGTGAGACTGTCTCAAAAAAAAAAACAAAAAGAACGAAAGAAAACTGGAAAATGCCACACACTGAACGCAACAACAACTCATAAGCAAAAATATGTACATACCTAATATTCTCTGTGGTGAGATCTAGGTAAATGGATTTTTGACTAGAGAGTTTATCACCAGGGTCTAGAGGGTTGCAAAGGCAGCATTTCCTACAGCCTCAGTGGAACCCCATGTTACTCTTCCTATCCATTGTACCATCCACCCTGAGAAGTAACAGTGGTTATTTCTACTTTTCCAAAGAGCATGAAACGATAATAAAAAGAATGATTAATTTATTCTCAAAGCACGGAGCAACATTTAGTTTCCTAAGTCCTCACACTCACAATATTTTAAATCCTAAAAAAAGATTATGCTATTTTCCAGCTTCCACTTCAAGACAGAGGTCCCAGAGAATAAAAGGGATGTTAGGCTCTACTTTGAGTCCCAAATGATCTGGAGGGAGAGTCAAAGGTGGAGGAGTTGTGTTGCTTCATACAAGAAAGTAGAAAGAGAGAGAAGAGTGGTGTATTAGTCAGCTATCATTATAATTATGCTGCATAACAAAGTACCCCAAAACACAAGGAATTATAATATAAGTACCAATTTTTCTTATTTTCAGGTGTATAGCTTGGGCGACTGCTCCAGGCTGTGAGTTGGCTTCAAGTCAGGACCAGAGTTACCCCAAATGTCTTTCAAATTTCTCAGACAAGTAGCTACCTGGAGCAAATTTCTTTCTGACACTCAGAAAACTGGGTCATTACAACTAATTCAGAATCAAACATGACAAAAATTCAGAGCTTCTTAAGACTCTCTTGAAACTCAGAGAAATTTTTGACCTGGAAAATGTGGTTCTTTACAAACAGAATTCCTGACTTCACACCTTTGCTCCTCCCTTCTATATATACTTTTTTGAAGGGCATCTGAATTTGTTCTACTCCTTTAAAGTCTACTATTTGGTGGTTAAATAAAGAACTCCAGAAAAAGCTGGATGTTAAAGGAAAAAAAAAAAAAAAAAAAAAGAAAGAGGCTCCAGTTTGAAGGTAAACAGTAGACCCTGCTTTGTAAATTACTCATTCTCTCAGAACCTCAGTCTTTTGTACAGAGTGGGATTTGTTACAGTTGACAATAAAAGCAATAAAGTACATTTCCAGAGTCATGAGTTCCATTTGAGAGAAATGCTGGAACCAAATAGATTTAGCAATATCTTCTCTACAACTTCACCAAGAAAGTTTCTGAAGTCCAAAGCTGAACCCCAAATTAACAGGTCAATAGATGCTTATGTGTGAAAATTGCCCCAAGAAACAGATTTTACTTTGTAGCTAACTTTCTTTTCCCTAAAGGTAAGGGGTGAAGGTAGGGAGAGATCTCAAGAGCAGGAAAGAGGAAGGTCAAGAATAATTTGTAGGATGCAAGTTTTCTCCTAGAATAGGTGTAGACACTAATAGAAACTCCTTTCCTAAGCCCTCCAATCTCTGTCTCCCGCTCTCCCTCTGCTCAGTAGGGGCTTTCCCTGTGCAAGTGCATGAAGAAGGGACCAGCAGGAGTGACCAACAGAGCCCAGACCTTCCTGCTGGGTGCATGGGGGTGCTGGGTGTGGCTAGTGGCCAGGTGCTGCATCCGGCCCTTTGTAGAACAATCTGTCAAATAAACAAGCTGCTGTGAACTTCTTCTTCCAACTGTTTTATTTCAGGTGGTGAGCAGCAGAGTGTGGCCATGAATCCCCAAATCCATACCACCTATGTTTGCCATTGATTTTTGGAATTGCTATTACACCTTGGCCTTCAGGCTCAGGACAAGTGCCTGCACCTGCTAAGATAGCACATGGTGTTAATTGCCAAGTGTTGAAGGAAGAGGAAGGTTCTTGGATTGAAAAAAATGAACTTAGGGGCAGCGCCTGTGGCTAAAAGGAGCAGGGCACCAGCTCCATATGCTGGAGGTAGTGGGTTCAAACCCAGCCCCAGCCAAAAACTGCAAAAAAAAATTAAAAAAAAAATCAACTTAGTGAGAAGTATCTATAAGATGAGAAAAATACGGGCTAAGTCCTTTGGAAATGCACTGCAAATGTGGAATGGGGCCAGCCTCGGGGAGGAGCAAGTGATGGTGGGGTCACAGAACTGCCAGCTGGATGGTTTCTGTGCTGTCTGTATTTTCTTAGTTTACTTTCCTCACATTCTCCTTTGGTATTGACTAACATGTGCTCTTTTATGCCAGCCTATTTCAGGGGTGGAACTTTCCAGAGTAAACAGGACTTTACCAGCCCAGAAAAGCATGTGGTAGCAGCCCCTAAGAAGAGACAGCCTCTGGGCAACAGGGTTGGAGCTGCTCCATGAAAAGAGTTTTATCCCCATCAGGAAACTAGTAAATTTTAAAAGGAAGATTTCCCTCTCATAGGGACTATAAGGTTTTTGCTGTATAGAGAAGCAGTTCCCTTGGTAGCCAAGAATGTGGCCTCTGGAATTAGAACTAGGCTCAAATTTGTAGTACTCACACTTGCATGGTCTTGAACGAGTTTCTTAATTATCTAAACTACAGTTGTCTGATCTATGAAATAGAGATATAATTGAAAGTTACAAGTGGGGACAAGAGTTAAATAAAGAAATGCATGTCTAGTTCTTGGTAGAGAGTCAGGAAGAAGTTAATGTATATTTATCATCACTGCTGCTACGGCCATTATTATTACTCCTCATGCTTTCAAGAAATTTGAAGAACAGAGGTTATATTCTTACATAAAAAATGTAGGCTGGAAGGAATTTCTAATTCTCCTCTCTCTTACTTTTCTTTCCTTATTATAAGAGGGCTGCTGACTTCAGATAAGTCCATAAGGGTCAGACATTCCAGGGTAGGAGAGAACAGTCACTGGAAGTTAGTGAACCTTTCTGCACTAGGACATGTAAGTCAATATTATGCAGCAAGCTCAGTGCTGCTTGCTGCACAAAATCGACTTATATGTCCTAGTGCAGAATTAAGGCCTAAATTCTCAAGAAAACAGAAAAAAAATAGAAAAACCAAATGTCTCTTTCCCAATGCTAAAATTGACTTTTAGAGGACAAGATCCCTTAATCAGGTGCACAGTTTAAAAGCCTATAATTCATAGCTCATAAAGAGAGACCATCAAAAGAAAACTTACACTGGAGAAGCTACATCCCCACTCATGTTACCCAACCCTCCCTGCTTATATACTGAATACAGCAAGGTTCAGTAATGGGAGGAGAGAAAGGATCCATGGGGCCAGAGCTCTTCCTTTGAGAAGGGGAGTTTCCAGTTGAGGAGAAAAGTACAGGAGGTGTCTAGGGGTGGGGATGGAGAATCGGAGAGAAGGGAAGTCAGGTCAGATGAAAAGAGGTATGTCACCAGAGACCTCCCCTAACATATCTTGTAAAGGAGCTCAGTCTTCACTATGCTTTCTCTATGAAACTCTGTCACTTATGAACATAGTTTCACAAATACTAAATATTAAATTCTGTAGCACATTTAGAAAAATGAATGAGAAGGGTTATTTCAATCTTAATGTTTCAGATTATCATCAAAAGTAAAAAAGTATAAATTTTTTAAAAATCAAAGAATTTCTAGGTTTTGCCTAACTGCCTAGAAACTCCATTCCATGATGCCAAGATCCAGGGAATGTGTACAGTGCATTTGAGCATGATCTTAAACCAACATGCCTTGTGCTTCAGTTAACTTGTTCTTATTGTTCTTATTTCTGTCAAAGGGAAGGAGGAATGAGGAAAGAAAGCATCATCCCTCCTTTTAAAGACATTTTCTCAAAGGCTGGCAGAACACACATATTTACATACCATTTACCCATTGGCTGGAACTTAGCAAAACGTCCATTTGCAGTTTCAAGCTCAGCTAGGAAATGTGGTCATTGTTCAAGCAACCCTGTTCCTAGTTAAAGTCAACTGATCTCTTACAAAATAACTAACTAAAAAAAGAATGTGAATACATAGCCATGCAAAATTTAATTTAAAAAAATTCCATTCATCATAGCAATATTATATGACATGTCCTATAGGGGCAAATCTAAAACAAGCTTGCAAAAAACAAAAAATATGTAGTAAAAGATGCATAAAATTGTGTAAAGATTATTAAAGAATATAAGATCTGAAAAATAAAGTAGAGATCTGATTTTTGAATAAGAGTTATCGCATGTTCATGGATAAAAAGAGTCAGTAGTATAGGAGGACTTTATTTCCACCAAATTAATTGATAAAGTCAATGCAATTCAATAAAAATAAAATTCAATATTGACTGAATGGTGAATGTGACATATGTTAAGAATCCATTTTCCTTAATAGGTAGGAGGCTGTTTCTAATTTTCACTGTTGTGAACAATGTCACCATGTCATTCCTTCTCGCAATTCTCATTCACAGGTAGGGGAGTTTCTCTAGGACATAAACCAGAGTCAACTGTGGTTTAAGTATGTGTGCATCTTTAATTTCACTAAATAATACCAAATTTTCCTTTAAAGTGGTTGTATCATGCAGGGCATAAGTTGCCTTCCCCCCCTCCCCATTCTCATTATCACAAAATTGCAATTATTAGATTTTTCTACTTTTTCCAGTTTAATTGATATGAAATAGCAGAACCTTAAGTTTTATTTTCCTGGTTACTAAGGAGGTTGAACAATTTTTACATTTTAATTGGTCACTCAAGTTTCCTCTTCTGAGAACTGCCTTTTCATATCCTTTGCCTACTATTCTTTTTCTTACCAGTTTGAAGAAATTCTTGAAGTCAGCACGCCCCTGGGCCATCTGGCGAAGGTAGTGATATTCAGCAGTGGGGTATGTAGCACTTGTTCTGGGATGAGTTCAAGATCTTAATTGTCCAACCTTGTATATTTCTCCCTTTGCCAGATATTGCATTTTTGTGTATCCTGGAGTCTTTTTCTGCCTCTATTGTTTCATTTGTCTATTTTTCTACTTTAGTACCAATGCCTTTCCTACTTACTTATTATTTATTATCTGGTAGGATAAGTCTTACCACTTTTTTCTGCTTCTTCAAAATCAGTTCTTGACTTCTTGTTTACTCATGTGAATTTTATTAAATTTAGAAAATTTTATTAAAAAGCTAGCTCATATTTTTATTTAATTTGAGTTCAAACCCAGCCCTGGCCAAAAACTGCAAAAAAAAAAAAAAAGTGCTTTATCTTTATGTGTGATTTTTTATATGAAACTATAACTTAAAGAGGGCAAAATATTAGCAGTTGAAAGAGTAATGTGGTGGATACTGTATGTTCCTTATGTTATTCACTATACTTGTTATGATTTAAATAATTAAAAATGTCTACAAAATGAGTTTACTAGTAATCTGTAATTATTTAAATGCATCTGCCATAAAAATCATTATCTGTTCCAAAAATATAATTTTTAACAGATTATTAAAAATATAAAGAGATTTTCTGCTTTGGTTAAACAACTTTCATTTAACAAACTCTATACAGTGCCTTTAATTTCCTTTAAGTACAAATTCTGTTTAACATCACACATGGATCCTCGGGAAATTCTTCTGTTGATATTAAAGACCTGTCAGTGGACAGATATATAGTAAATTGTTAAAGGAAAAGATAAATCTCCAACAATATATTGATAGTTCTTTTACCAAAAATTTATAATAAGTATTTATTTCTTTTGTGTACACATTACTTTAATAGGCATGATATATGATAAAACCTTGGTAATATTTTCCAGTTAAATTCTGTGAGCTATCAATGAAAGAAATTATCACTTTCAACTTTAGAATATTTGTAATTGTACAGCAATAAAGGAAGACTCAATAAAACTTTGCTCCCTCTCCTCTTTCTTTCTTTCACTGTCCTTATATTATAATCTGTGTATATAAGCAGTGGGGGAAAATCAGCAGGCATTTTGGACAATGGAAAAACAAGAGGCTGAAGAGAAAGAGAGACTTGGGTTCCATCACAAGCCCTGCTGCTCTCTGGATGTGCAAACTGACTTGAGAGTTTTCCCCAAACTGAGCTTCAACTTCATCCATAAAATCTCATGATAATACTTTCCCTACCAGGGGAGAGCCTGATGTGTACACTCATACACACAAGGTAAATAGCAGTCATACGTACACACCTGCAGGTTGGAGCTGTTATTACCTACTTTTAGATAGCAAAGGGTACATTTCAGCCTATTTTGAATTGAGCCATACATTTTCTTCACGTGGCACAGTCCACGTGAAGAAAATAGTTTGGTCTTTCAGAGTCAATGGTTTGCAAGCAAACTTTAAAGGCACTTGGGAATCCTGAGGGTAATGCAAAATCAACACTAGTGCCAATTTTCTGACTTTACCCAACACCTTCTAGGGTTTGAATATTTACATTCCTCTAAAGTTCATGTTGAAACTTAAACCCTCAAGTGATGGAAGTAAGAGGTAGGGCATTTGGGGAAGTGATTAAGTCCTCAAAGCTCTGGCCTCTTGAATGGAATTAATGCCCTTATAACATAGTGTTCAAGAAAGCTGCCTGGCCCTTCCATCTCCCCTGCCGTGAGAAAACACAGGGTTCATCCCTTCTGCTCTTCCACCACGTGAGGACTCGGGGAGCAAACACGATCCCTGGGGCCAGCCTTTGCCAGATACTGGATCTACTGTAGCATGATCGTGACTTCCCAGCCTTCAGCACTGTGCAAAGCAAATTTCTATTGTTTATAAATTACTCAGTCCATGGTATTCTGTCATAGCAGCAGTGACAGATTAAGGCAATACTTACTCCCAGGAAGACATACTTGTGCATAAACGGGCCAAGGCACATACATTGATGGAAGGAACGAGGGGGAGAACTTTGAATTCATACCCTTAAGTTTTCACACAGTTCTCTCCAGTTCATATGTTAAATCGTGTTTACTGTGGCAACTGTAGAGTGGAGCTACTTAGCTTCTCCTTCAAGAGAGAACTTCTGCAAGAAATAGCTGACAGAATGAAGAAAAAGTATCCAACGTATTCAGTCTTACTATGAAAACAATTTATATTAATAGCTTCCAATTATAGTCCAATAAGAAAGGGAAAGGGGAGAGGGAGGGAAGGGGGGAGGATGGGTGGAGAGAGGGTGATTGGTGGGACCACACCTACAGTGCATCTTACAAGGGTACATGTGAAATTTACTAAGTGTAGAATATAAATGTCCTAACACAATAACTAAGAAAATGCCGTGAAGACTGTTACCCAATGTGATGAAAGCATTTCAAATTGTGTGTAAAACCAGCACATTGTACCCCGTGATTGCATTAATGTACGCATCTTTGATTTTTTTTTTTTTTTTTTTAAATAAGTAGCTGACAGCACTCAGCAGCAGCACCTTGTGGATCTACCACACTACTCAAGTCACAGCCACTCCCACTGGAGACGCTTCCAGCCAATGAATAGCCCAGTGAGAGGGGCGGTGGCTAAGGCCCAGCCATTTCTGTAGGACGTGGGCCTCCCCTATTGGATGTCTTTGTGCTAGAGCTTCTCATTGGTCTGGCAAGATTCTGGAAGCCGCACCACAGGCTGATGCTCTTCCTACCCAATTTCCTCTCCTTTCCACTCTTGCACCCAGTTTTGAAGGCTTCGCCTGCCTGTTCCTGCCTCTGCTCCTCTGTATCTGTCACTGGTGTCACGCCGGATAAATCTCCACCACTATCTATTGTCTTAGCGTCTGCTTTCTACAGGACCTGAAATGACAGGGGGGAAATAAATATTCTTGTCCCCAAAGAAACTTATAATCTAGAATGAATATAAATGTTAATGTAATATAATATACAATAGAAATTAATTCCACTGCTATAAAAATATGTACATTTTTAAAAAATGTTATGATCAGTCAGGTTGTACAGCAAAATCACTGTAACTTTCCCTCCCTAGAAAAGCTAACTAAGATTGAGTGGCTTAATGAAATATATTTCTTACTGTTCTGCTCTAATCCCCTAAGGGCAAATGGGACAAAGGTGGGACAGTAATTTAGAAAAAAAATTAATCCAACTTTTAACTATTGGATCTTACTATGGCTAGTAAGGACAGCAGCTAAAGTTGCTGCAACCAAAATTACCTGACGCTGGTGAAATCCTTTGCTTTTTGAGGAATTATGGACTATGACTGACTCCTTGTTTCTCGACTCTAAGGGACCATTTTTGAGATTTATTGATGGCCATTTCAGTTGATAAGTGCACATACAAGCATAAAAGTCGTGTTTTAGGAGAAATGTGTCAATGTATATACCGTATTGATTTATTCAACAAATATTTGCTATGCCATAAGGGGAAAATTCACTGTTAGTACTAGCACTACTGGAAAGTTGAAAAAATGAAAGAAAAAAATAAAGAACATGAATATTACCTCAAGGAGCTTAGGGTCTAGTCATGGAATTCGAGATTATTTGGATATTTCCATTTTTAAAGTCACTCTTGCAAATTTAGAAATATTGGAAAAGCAGGAGAGAAAGAAAAGTACATAAAAAAATATATATATATAAGGCACCAATTTGTTAACGAGTCTAACATAAAATATTATGAGAGTCCAGAAGAAGAAGCAATACTTCCAGCTGGGGTGAGAGCAGAGAAAGGAGATATTACAGAAGATTCCACAGGGCAGGTGCGATGAGAAGTAGGAAGGATGAGATTTGGACTTCAGCAAAGACATGAAGCTACATCCTGCGAGAAAGAAGAGCCAAGAAGAGGGGAGACAGACAAGAATGGGTGAGGAAGTCTTGGAGAAATGAGGAGGGCCATTAACTCAGGTCTCCTGGAACAAAGGACAAATCAAGGGACAGTCTAAGAAACAAGGGTGGAGAGGTAATTTCGGACTAGATTTGGGGGGCCTTGAGTGCCACACAGAAGGGCCATATTTTACATCATACACCCTGTAGAAAAGAATAGGAGTATGGTGAAAAGTACGCAGGCATGGTCTTTATGTCAGGATCACCTTTGACTTTGATGTCACAAATACCTCTAACAAACAGGCTAAACTTTACCACACATTTCAAAAGCCATTACAATAAAAAGCAAGTGACTTAGTGTACCTGAAAAGAGATAATGATAAATAACTTTGGATTTCATTTAGCTTTTTAAATATGTACTTCTACAGTTGATACTGCTTTTATCCTGATGATGTAAAAGTTTTTCAATATATTTTTCTATCAAAATCATAAGGATCTGATATCTATGTGCAGAAAACATGGTGTATTCAAAACTTCACTTGTGTGGAGTGAAAGCTTTAAGTTCTGGGTGGTATCAGTTAGAAAGATTTAAGTTCCAAGTGATAGAAAATTCCAACTCAAGTAGCTTAAATGATGAAGAATTATTATCTCAAATAACTAAAAATCTAGGGCAGAAAGTTTCCAAAACCAGGTAATTCAGAAGTGCAACATTATTAAGAACTCCAGTGATTTCTATCTTTCTGTTGTGCCAGCCTTATCAGGCCAGTTCACCCTCAGGCTAGCACCTCAGTTCAAGGCACCAAATCCCAACAAAGACTGTGTAGGCAAAAAATGGGAGATATGCCCTCCTCCTTTGCCCTGAGTGTCTGCTTTCATGAGCAGAGACATTTTAAAAGAAGCCTCTCAACAGATTTCCCCTCCCATTTCATTAGTCTCCTTAGTCAGTTCTTATGCTAGTTTAGTTCACATCCCCCAGCCCCCGCCCACCTTTTTTTTTTTTTTTTGCAGTTTTTGGCCGGGGATGTGTTTGAACCTGCCACCTCTGGCACATGGGGCTGGTGCCCTACTCCTTTGAGCCACAGGCGCCGTCCTTTTTTTTTTCCAGGGACAGGGTTTTGCTGTGTCACCCAAGCTGGAGTACACTGATGTGATCACAGCTCATTACAGCCTTGAACTCCCAGGCTCAAGGGATCTTTCTGCCTCAGCCTACTGAGGACCAGGGACTACAGAAGCACATCCCCATGCCCCGTTGATTTTCTACTTTTTTTTTTTAATAAAGCCCTGTCTACGATGTTACCCACACTGGTCTTGAACTTCTGCTTTGGCCTCCCACTATGGTGGGATTACAGTCAGAAGCAACTACACTTGACCACGTGCCCCTTCTTTAACTGATTACTGATAAAAGGTGTAAGACTGCATGATTGGCTAAAACCAATCAGGATTAGCTCTGGGTCAGTGAGATAGGGATGGGCATCTAAAAAATTAAGATCTACCTCTAAGAACGGATGGAATATCCACGCATTGACAACCAACCATGCCTGTCGCAGAGTCTCCCTTGACCTTGTTGTGTGACTTGGTGTGACAGTTAACACCTATGGGCCACAATGTCCTAATTTATAAAACAAAGAATTTGACAAATTGTATGTCACGTTTTAATTTAGTCTTATTTGTTCTTTATGAAAATTTATCTTTATCTTCAAATTTTTCTTGCTATTAGCTGTATTTTTTATCTTTGACTAAAATTTAGTAAGTCAATGGTTTAATACTATAAAATGTTTGAGAGGAAATTGTAACAAACTGAAAAAAACTGTTAAAAATTGCAGTTCATACACAGAAAAGGGACTTATATCATATCTATGCATATACACATAAACACACATATACAATATCTCATAAAATATGCCTTAGAAATGAATTATACCAGCAGAGATGGGAACTTGACAACTGGGGGGAAGAGTTTTTTCAGTGTAAATTATTTTCTGTATTTTGAGTACTTAACTACATAGATGCGTTTCACAAAGTTTAATACAATTTCAAATTGTTATGATAGGTTCCTTACAAATTAAAGAAATTGCTTCAACATCTAATTCGTAAAATGTTGCAGTAATTGTAAGTTGAAAGAAAACTCACAATACACATTTTGTTTAGTAAAAAGGAACATATTTGAAAAATATTTAAAGCATATATAAGTAGACCTTTTGACCTAAAAAAAAAAAAAAAAAAGATAATCTTTCTCCTTAATTATGGACAGCGCCTGAGAATGATGCCTGTAGAGTGGCTGAGGCTGGTCATAAAAGTGTGGGTCTGGAAGCTGGTTATGTGCAGCTGTCGATCATTTAGTGTCCTAGGATTTCTGTAGCAAATAAATCAATAAATAAATAAAATAGGCTTGTCACCCATGGCACACTGGTTACAGCACCAACCACATACACCGGGGCCGGAGGGTTCAAACCTGGCCCACACCTACTAATCAACAACAACAACTGCAACAAAAAGTAGCTAGGCATAGTGGTGGGCGCCTGTAGTCCCAGCTACTTGGGAGGCTGAGGCGAGAGAATCACTTAAGCCCAAGAGTTTGAGGTTGCTGTGAGCTGTGATGCCATAGCACTCCACTGAGGGCAACATAGTGAGACTCTGTCTCAAAAAATAATAATAATAAATCAAATAAATATATTTAGTGTCCTACATTTTCTGTAGACATGCAGTCTGTTCACAATGGGCACCTTCAGGACAGGAAAGGAACCAATCCACTTTTCTATTTCTTGGTTTCTCTACCACAAACCTGAAAAACATGGCTCTACTCATGATAAACCCCAACCCTAAGTTTCATATTGTTATGGATACTGGCTTTTCTTGAAGGTAAGAATGAAGATCGAGATTTTGACAAATGCATGTCATATTTATTTTCAATACCAGGCAATGAGAAAACACTTTGGTAATATACAACAGGAGGACAACAAGAAGGTTGTCCCAAGCAGTGTAGTCAGCCATTGCCAGAAATGGAACTTCTCTCCCTGCGTGTCTGATTGCATTTCAACCCAACAATATAATATTTTTACTTCACATGCACTTATATATGCATATTTAATTATCTATTTACATATACTTGCTTGGTAATTTTAATTATCTATTTACATATACTTGCTTAGTAATAAATTATATGCATTATAAAATCTACATAAGAAATATAAATTCTTAAAGATTAAGAGAAAAATACATGTCAAATCTATTAAGTGTAGAGTATAAATGTCTTAACACAATAATCAAGAAAGTACGGTGAAGGCTATGTTAACCAGTTTGTTGTAAGTATTTCAAATTGTATATGAAACCAGCACATTATACCCCATAAATGCGTTTATTTGCACAGCTATGATTTAATTAAAAAAAGAGAATAATAAATATAAATAAAAGTTCTAATACTGACTTCTCATTCTCCACTGTGATGCACTCTCTACAGTATGCACACACCAGCACTGAATACCTAAAATTAAATAATTTAGCATTTTTTAATAATTCCACATTATTTGATCTTTCATTTGTGAAAATTATATTTAATATCTTTAAACAGATGACTTTATTTTATCTAAAGGACATTCTGTAAAATTCTGAACTACACATAAGAGTATTTTTCATGCTTTGAATGAAAAAAGCTTAAGAACTACGTATCCTTGCCTTTCAAGAGTGTAGAACTTGGGATTCTGAAATATATATTATGTAAAATTTATGTTATGATGAAGTGGCAACTATAATACACATGAATGTTTTAGAGTTTAGAGGGCGGAACAAAAATTATCTTAACAGGCTTCAAGAAAGACTTAATTGAAGAGGGTAGGGTCTATCTCCTCTTTGACTCATGAGAAGCTGTTCAATTGGTAGAGGTGGGTATGGGGAGGCAGAGATGCTTTTCTAGGTGGGGAGAATGGCAGAAGCTGTCCAGGTAGAATGGTGCCCTTGTTCAAAGGACAAGGAGAACTAAGCTGAATGTGTAAACAGGAAATCAGGTCGTACAAGGCTTTTAATTGCTGGCTAAGGATTTGACTGTTTACTAAGCACACACCAAGAAAGCTCTAAAGAGGTGATGGAACTAAAGAACTCTAGATGCAAGAACACTTACACTTCTTTGACTTTGAAAAAATTACTAGTGCCGCTTACACTTCTTTGACTTTGACAAAAATTACTCAATCTCTCTAAGCTTCATTTTCCTTCTCAGATGAAAGCTTTCTTCACATATCAGAATATAGAAGGACTTCTGAGACTCCAAGTCTTGTTAAAAGGATATCATAATAATCCCAGTGAGGGTCACGATTATCTAACCGAGGAAGGTGACAATGGAAGGTTGCAATGTGCCCACAGTAATAGACCTAGCACTTCCCTTATACAGGCTTTACTTAAGGGATAATTTGAAGAGAATTTGGAAGGAAACCTAATTACAGTTCATATTAGCATAAATATTAGCCTCTCATAGTAGATGGGAGTAGTAGACAGTTTGCTTACTTTCTTTTAATATTTTAGTTACATTTGACCTAACAAATTAGGTTATTTAATCCTAGATTTAAGAAAAGTGTCTCTTTTTTGGCTTAAGACTCCTCCTTTATTTGATACCTTTGGGCAGAATCTAAGGGATGTGACATGTATTAAACCATAAAAGTTAAACTGAAGTTTCAATTCTAATATTTAATGATAGAATCAATTAAATAGGACAGTCCTGTATTGTAGAAGCTCAAGTGTTTTATCTTGACGTTTACCTTTTCTTTATCAAAAGTTTTCTCCATGTCCAGAAATATTTCACTATCTCCTTGAAGTACATGGAAACCGGTTAGGGTAAAAGACAGAATGTGCTTGATTCAACCAGGAACAGGGGGAATAAATATCTCATCTTTTATAACAAGAACTAGATGGACTTAAAATAATCAATTTTGCATTTTACCTCATTGGAGATTTGTGAGTTATAATTTTTAGTTAATATGAGTACTTCTGAAATAGACCTCAAACATTAAAAATGTCTTATCACAGTTTAGTAGCAACTTTTTGATCATTATTTTCTTATTTCCCTTTTTACTGTTTTTATCTTCTGTTTATAAAAGTAGTATACGCTTATCACAGAAAACTGAAAAAAATATTAAAAGTATTCAGGCCTTCAACTGCTTTTGTGAGGGCCACCTATGTTAGGGAGAGCAATCTGCTTTACTCTACTGATTGGAATACTAATCTCTTCCCAAAACACCCCCACAGACACATTCAGAATAACATTTGACCAAATATCTGAGCACCCGGGGGCCAAGTCAAGCTGATACACAAAATTCACCTTCACTGCTACAAAAGCGCAGTGGTTTATAAGGAGCATTCATCCTTCTTAGAGCTGGGGTAGCTGAGTCAGGAGCTTATGAAAGACACGGTGAGAATATGCCCAACTGCACAAGCCCATTTCAAAGATCTGCTAACATCCTATCAGCTGAAACATGTCACATGTCAAGCTCAACATAAACAAAGCCTGGAAATGTACCCATCTCTACTAGAAGAAACTGCAAAGTTACACAGCAAAGGCCTTGAATAGAAAGAATAGCAAAAATTGGAAATAATGCAATTCACTAGGGTAATGCAGGGCCTGCCACAAGCTAACCATTCAACAAATTTTGTATAAATTTTCCACTCCCCTACACCAGTTCCACTCACCATTTTCCAAGAATTTTTTTGTCTTTCCAATATTCTGTACTGACTACACATATACTTTCATGAATTAAGATAAGCTTTTAATAAGAAATGGCTCTTTCACTCTAAGGAAGATTTCATGTACCAGACAAACTGTTATTTTAACTGACCCACAATACCTGTTAGTTCATTTCCCTTAGGATTTCACAATCAAGTATGAGCGTACAAGGTGTACCAGTAATTTACATCATATTCTTTAACATGCCGTACTTCACACTTGCCTATTCCAAATTTCACCTATTATTTTGCTCAATCAACTATGTTTCATAATTATCTAATCTATTTAGTATGTTCAGGGAGTCTTTAAAGATCCACTCTCATCTTTGCCCCCACTGAATAATTTATCATACAGTACGTTCACCAACATGCCATTCAGCCCTGCTTATCAAGGGTTCTTTGAAAATATGAACATTCAAGTCCCAGTGCTAAAGGCAAGAATGTTGTAGAATGTTGTACAATTAATTTCTTTTCATGCTGTGACTTACCTTTTTCTCTTCCTTGCCTTACTAATCTCTCAACTCATTTTTTAACCCATAACAGAATTTTACATCACAACGGTGCCACTTTTTCTGTGTACTTCTTTATGGAACAAATAAGATTTTATCATGTCAAGAGTGACGTTTAATAACTCAAGGCAACCTGAAAGTCAGACAAAATAGAGGGTTTCACAGGGAATTTTAATCCTTAGAAGCCAATGTTTAATATTAGGATGTGTATTTAACCTTCATGATTTATTTCAAAAAAAGAATGCTAATTTTTTGCCTTTTCTAGTGTCTGGTAGGCACTGCATAGACGTGTTTTGTTTGTATGTTTGCTTTTACATGGGCTACATTGATCTGTATGTTAAATTTTTTATAAAATTAATTTTTTTCCAGGAAATAGGTATCAGAAGTTCTAATATCTCTTCCTCCACTCCTAATGTGTGTGGAAGGGTAGTTAGCACAGAATTAGGAGCTCCTTGAGGTCTTTGACAATATCTTACTTTTGAGTCTTGAAGACCTAGCACAGACTCAAACATGCTAGGAATATATGTGAGGCTTACTAAATGGATAATAAATGAATAACAGTGCTTAGTTTTTAGAGAAAAAGAATCAAGTCTTTGTTTTACTTCTCTAATGCCAGAATAGCTTTTCCCAAGCTCACTTCAGACCATATGTTTTTTCCCTAATTAACACAGACTTTCCCATTAAAGCAAGAACCAGTCTTGCTGCTATGACACTCAAATCCCCTAAGATGGAATGGTTCACAGGAAAGAGTATTGAAGCCAGACCCCCTAGTCTGAATTTCAGCTTTGTCCCTTGCTAACTTTGTGCCCCAGTGCAAGACACTCCAGCCCCAGAAGCCCCCTTTTTATAATGTTAGAGAAGTTTGGGATTAACCATTATGAATAACCCTTCATGTAGCCCAATAGAAATAAGAGAATGCTTGTTATTTTTTCTAAGAACAAAGAGTTGTAAATATCCCAAGATTTATATAAACATATTGAAAAAACAAACAAACAAACAAAAAACAAACCTATCACTTGAACCAGTCAGTAATATACTGAGAGTGGCTTGGCACCCATAGCACAGTGGTTATGGCACCAGCCACATGCGCCAAGGCTGGTGGCTTCGAACCTGGTCTGGGATGGCTAAACAACAATGACAACGATAATAATAAAAAAAAATCCAGACATTGTGGCGGGCGCATGTAGTCCCAGCTACTTGGGAGGCTGAGGCAAAAGAATCGCCTCAGCCCAAGAGCTTGCTATGAGCTGTGATACCACAGCCTCTACTGAAGTGACATAGTGAGACTCTGTCTCAAAAATAAATATGTACTGAGGGAAAAACATGAGTAGACATGAACAAGGACTCAGGTTGATTTGATGTTTTGCTGAATTTAAGCACAGTAAGCTCTAGCTCCTCTCACACAAACCCAACGCATATAAATTCCACGCTCTGCTCCCCTATGTTGCCCACCCTTTTGTTGGAATCCAAGGGATAAAGACAAGTCAAAGCTAATGAGTGATGAAATAAGCAGCAGAGTCATAGACTTACTTGTACTGGCCTATTACTTTCTGTTTAGGGAATGGATGCAACTTTATTAAATTTGCAGAAATGTTATCATAGTAAAAGACAAATAAGGGAGGAAGTGTTAAGGAGAAATATCTTTCTGGGAACACGTGAACATTTTTATTTTAGAAACAAAAATTTATTCATATAATTACATATATCATAATATAAATCATTCTGCCAAACAATGTATCTAAATATTCCCTCTTAGGATCTTATCAAATTTTGGTGTTTCAAAGACTACACAAATGTAAATGATTGCAACAAGTTATGCTCTGTAAATGGAAAATTCAGCAATCAAATGGCAATTTTCCATCAGAAATCGGCCCTTTATATCTTGAATTAGATCTATTTGTCTTCCTGGAAAAAAGTATTCTTAGCAGAGATTGAAACAGTCACAACACAGAAGAGAAAGGTTAACCTACAGTTGCTCAAACGAGGCTTCTGACATCCTATCTTGACTGCTTTGAAGAAATTAAAGTCACAGGATATAGACAGAATGAAAAAGGATAAATTTTAACGTGTGTTCAGTAGAAACACACGTTAAAAACAGAATCCTTAATTTTTCCCCCTCCTTAAAATGGTTTCTTTAAGGAAACTTCACAATCAAAAGATGTTTGTGGGAAATACTGCTCTCTGGGTAAGCTCTGAGGGAGGAAACTGGATTGGGAAAAGGTTTTCCCGGTTTAAATGTCACCCCCTTTTAGGAATGGCTTTATTGCTTTTCTTCTCATCCTCCAAAAGTGCTTCCCACTATCGACGTGGGACCCAGAACAAGAAGTCCTCAAAGCCAAGCGTGGAGTTGCTACTACTAGAGGCTCAATGTGTTAAACGTGTCACTTGAGTACGGACAGAACAGTGTCCTAGTCTGTGTTCTGGGGCTTATCACAGAGTACTTGAAACTAGGTAATTTATAAAGAAATTTGTTATAGTTAGGGAGGCTGAGAAGTCCAACGTCAACAGACTACATCTGGTGAGGGATTTCTTACTAATGGGAGGTCTCTTTAGAGTCCTGAGGCAATGCAGGGCTCACATGGTGAGGGGTTAAGCATCTCTCTCTTCTTATAAAGCCACCAGGTCCTACTCCCATGATGGCCTGTTAATCCAGTGAGACTCAGGAATGAATTCATTTATTCATGAGGCAGAGCCAGCATGAGCCAATCTCCTTTCAAGGACCCCACCTCTCAATACTGCCGCATTGGAGTTTAAGTTTCAACATGACTTTTGGAGAGGACACAGCATTCAAGTCACAACAGATGTCATTCCTACAGCTGAATTAACTGAGGTCAAGAAAAGCTAAATAACTTGGCTAAAACTAAACACCTAGCAAGTGATGCAGGTCTTATTACACCGGAGATCACTACTTTGTGCTAATACGGGGACAGTGTGCTGAAGTCTCAGTCTGGGATTCACCTTCGCGATGGTGTAATAAAACACATTCTCCCAGATAATCTTGTATGAGATAGCAAGAGTAATTCCTACTACTAACTTGACTTTATATTGTGGACATTAATATTTAAAATTAAATGTAAACTTTCTTCTCTAAAATAATTCTCACAAAGCTGAAATTAATCATGCACATTTGAGTCTACGGCCATACCACCCTGAATGCACCCCATTTCATCATGCATATTTGTAAAGTTTAAAACCAAGAAAAGTGCATTACTCGGATGAATAAAGAAAACTTACAGTAATAGCTTTCTCTTTACAAGTTTGTGTTTTCATGTCTATTATCTCAATCTCATGGCATCTTTCTATAAAATCTAATTACCGCACCTCATGATTAATCATAGGTTCCAAAGACTGCCATTTCAAAACTAGTTCATCCAAAGAGGTAAGCGGTGGCAGTTGTGAACATAAGTCAGAATAAGCAGAAATGTCCAGTGAACAAAATTCTTGGACAAGCTCCACTATTCAGAAAATAGCCCTGGGCCCCAGGATCCCAGCCAGTGCAACAGTCACCTACATCCTATACCTCAGGTATAGGGAGAAGAGTGGCTGACGTTTGTTGGGGGGATGACATTGAAATAGAGATGCGAGTTCCCCAGGAAGCTGTGAAGCTCATCATTGGCTGGCAAGGAGCCAATATTAAATAGCTGCGGAAACAGACAAGTGCTGGTACTGCTGCGGAGACAGAGGATATGTAGGCGGTGAGCAAGTGCTACTTGTCGGTGGTCTTCCTGTTCAGGTGTGCGAGGCCAAAGCAGCAATCCATCAGATCTTGACAGAACACTCCGGTCTCTGAGCACCTCTCAGTTCCCCAGAGATTGATGGGCAGAATCATAGGAACAGGCGGTGAGATGATTCACTCTAACTGTAAAGCCTCTGGAGCCAAAATTACCTGTGACAAAGAATCAGAGGGGACATTACTATCAATACTTATAAAAATTTAGGAATACAGATGGAAGTGGCAGCAGCCAAGCATTTGATCCTGGAGAAAGTTTCAGAAGATGAAGAGCTCAGAAGAGAACAGCATATTCTGCAGAAACCAGAGTCCCATGCAAGCAACCAGAGTGAGAAGAGAGGAAGTGACAGAGCAGATGGAGCTGGAAAGCCAGCAGTAGGAAAAACACAAGTTCTAGCATGGGGAAGCCTGCTCCTGAGGCAGTCACTCCCCACAAAAGGAAGAGGTGACATGGCTGCTGTGGGGCCAAAGGAAAGCTCCTGGGAGAAACCTAATGCTGACAGCATTCAGAAGTCTGGTGCCGGGGCCATTCCAGAGACATCCATGTATGATATCCCCAGCCCTGACTTCAGTTTCCATGCTGATGACTACCTGGAAGTCTATATCTCTGCCTCTGAATACCCAACCACTTCTGGATCCAGATCACTGGCTCCCACAGCCTGCAGTTGGATAAGCTGGTCAATGAGATGACCCCACACTACAAAAATAGCCTGCCTAAAGATTTGACTGTACAAGTCAGAGACACTGTAGCAGCACCTTTACTTGCAAATAGTTCCTAGTATCAAGCCCAGATCCTTGGCACCTTGGAAAATAGGAATTATGACCTCTACTATGTTGATTTTGGAGATAATGGAGACTGTCCACTGAAAGATCTCAGGGCTCTCAGGAGCGACTTCCTGAGCCTTCTGTTTCAAAGCAATAGAATGCAGTCTGGCATGGATTGCCCATCGGGTAAACAGTGGGAAGAGGAAGCATTGGATAAAATTGGCAGACTCACTCACTGCGCTGACCAGAAGCCCCCAGTGGCCAAGATCTCCAGCTATGTCCACAATGGGGACTCAACATGGCCAAAGATCCACTTATATGACACTAGCAGTGGGGGAAAACTTGATATTGGCCTAGAATTCATTCATGAAGGATACGGAATTGACATTCCTGAAGACATGGAAAAAAACAGAGGTGTCCCAGACATGTTGAAGGAGGTGGCCACAGACACAGTGCCTCTCTCATCACTATACTGAGACCAAAAAGAGCCCTGGAGAGATGACATATACCCCATCCTGCCTCAGCTTGTCAGAAGCTGCCTCTATGTCTGGTGGTGATAACCTTGAAGATGACTACTCACTCTGAAGTCTGGACTCAGCTGGCTTTGCCATGTGCTTTCCTGTGATTTGGTGCCTGGAGAGGAGTCTTTGCTGGAGATGCCTCCCATCCTTCATTCCATACACTGTCTGGCTCGCTGTGGACCACATCCACTTTCTCCTTCCATTGGACTACCAACAAGTGTGGGGCATGGGAGACAGACACACTCCCCTCCTCCACCTCTGATGCCGCCCCCACCTCTAGTGTCTGTGTACTGCCGTTACTTCCAGCTGTTCTCCTCAGGCTTGGTCCCCCCTGCCCATCACAATGCACACTGCTTCCAGGCTGTGTCTCTTTTGAGGCTGGGAAACAGCCAGAGTTTGGTCACTGGAAGTGATGATGCTGCAGATTGCAGACTCGCCTTGTTTTTGTTTTGTTTTGTTTGAGACAATCTCACTTGATCACTCTCGGTAGAGTGCCATGGGGTCTTAGCTCACAGCAACCTCAAACTCTGGGGCTTAGGCAATTCTTTTGCCTCAGCCTCCCTAGTAGCTGGGACTATAGGGGCTCACCACTGCTGACTCAGGTGACTGTAGCTAAAAGGAAGGTTTTGAGTGGTAAGCTCAAGGACTAGGGGCATGAACACTGCGCTGGAGTCAGGAGGCAAAGGCAAACATTGGCGTAATTTAAAAACCTTAAAGTGAAGAGAATACTACTTCTTAGCTTCAGCTGCTGATGTTAGTGGAGACAGGTTTTTGAAACTGTGCTCCAGCTATTTTTCTGTAAACTTTAGTTAAAATTCTAAAGGGGAGAGGAAACTCAGGAAATACTCTAAATTGCTAATGTAGTACCCATATGTGTACACAGACACCCATAGAGAACATATATAGTTATGTTTGGGTCATTTGGGGAGATTCTTTGCTGAATAAAGTTCAAGGAAATCTAAAAAAGAAAAAGAGGCTAAAAGAGGAAAGAAAGATTGGCTCCATTGTCTAAGCTAAGGCAATGACTTTTCCTAAATAAAAATAGAACTGAAATAAGGACAGTACACAACCTGTGACAGTTGGATGTATGACCCCTACCTACAATCTAATGACTTCTTACTAAAAAGTGTCTCCTGCCAACTCACCTCTTCTTCCTCATTTTCCTCCAAGAAAAGTAGGACAGATCCTAGAATCACAATCAAGTGAAGGGCTCCATCATCCCCTTGGCATACAATGCATTCACACATATGCACACATTCATGCCTATTTATCAGAAGAGCTACAATATTTCTTTCCTTACTAATGCCTTGCAATTATGCAAGCCCAGGCATGAAGAACTTGGATTATTTTCTTTGGGATTCTACAAACTTTGAATTTCTCACAATTTTTTTCCCTTAAAAACTAGTGAGTAAAATGACACTTATGATTATGCAGAAAAAATACAGGTCTTTAAATATAAGTAGACTAGTAATTAGACTCAATTTGATAATGAAATTGGCCTCGGGGGATTTCACATATTCTCATCTCATTCAACATGTCATTACTCAACTTAAGCTTACATTTTCATAGCATCAGGAGTGCCACATTTTATGCTTAGTAAGTTATTGATCTTGATCGTCACCAAATTTTAAAAAGAGGCAAGGGCAGGTGATCAAAATGACATAAGGACCCAGTTTCTGCCCTCAAAAGCTGATCCATCTGAGAATCTAGATATGCACACAAGATAAACAGCACAATGCACTTGTGACAAATGGTAAAATAAAATTTTATAAGTTGAATTACATTCTTCTACTTCCTTTTGATTTTAGTTACGTATCTACCAGTGCAACAAAATTGACTTGTGTGAGCAACCATGACAGCAAATTTCAGCCACGACTTAATCAAAGTGAGAAGAAGTCACATACAAATATAGTAAACCTACCTAGAGATTGCTTTTGGATATTATAGGTTATTATCAAAGCTCAGGGCAAAAACTATATAAACAGGATCTTTATGTCTTGTTTCCTTGCTCAGGATGCTAGCAGTTATACTAGCAAGTAATGCAACCAGTTATCAAACATGTTTTGTTTTCTGTTTTTTTTAATTTCACAATACTGAGAAATATGTAGTGAATTTACAGATAAAGACATTGAAGCACAAAATACCACAGCTGACCAGACCAAGGTTACACCACAACTTGGCAGTAAAGACTGGAATTAGATTCTGTTTTTTGTGTGTTTATCCTCACTAATCTGCCTCATCAAGTGAGAGGAAGGAATGAAAATCTTGCATGGATAAGTATTCTTTGTGCAATTTTTTCAGCCAATCTGCACCTGAGCCAGGCAGCTGTCTCACAAATGTGTTTTGTGGCTACATGCCTATCAGTGACAAGGTGCAAGTGAATCAGTAAAAACAACTCAAAAGGAAAGCTCTCTAACATTATTGGATCCTGAGCAATCTACCTATCTTCTTCCATAGAAAATACACTTATTATCCTATAACAGCCAACGCAAAATTGGGGTTCTCTCTGTTCTCAGAGCCCTGATGCAAAGACACAGGACTGGCATAATGCATAGAACTAGTGCCATAGTTTTATGCATTCCTATTCAGAAAGGTCTTATTCCTATAAACTGTAAAGGGCAGACACAAAAGCAGAGCACTTGATGCAGTGAAGGAAGAGGAATACAGTAGAATAATCATTGGAGGGCTTGGGCTTTCACACTGGTGATTCTCAAAGCAGGGATATCCTAGCCCTAAAGAGACATCAGAATCACCTGGCAAGACGGATTATATCCCAAGATGACAGCAACAATCCCTCAGGTCCCCATGCCCTTTACAAAATTGTCTTTCATTGAAATAACATTGCCCCGCTGGCTGAGGGCAGGCTGACCCTGTGACTTGCTTTGACTTTGTGCTATTTGAGTTTTGGACTTCGATCTTAAGAAAATATTCAGCTTCCATTTTTACTCTCATGTAAGCCAGAGAACATGCAGAGAATTTGGGGCTACATTACTGAACAATGAATGACCAGGAGGATGGAGTATGCTCTCAGCCTTCCCAACATCCCATCAAGGACCTTGACATAAGACTATAGGTGGAGCCATCTTGAGCCTCCCCCCCTAGCCCAGCTGCCAGCTGAATTCAGCTACCTAGATGAGTCTAGGAAAGACCAGCAAAAGAACCCCTGTGCCAAACTGCAGAATCATGAGGAGGTAAATCGATGTTTTAAATGCAAATCAGTAAAAACACCAAGTTTTAGGGTAAGTTATGACACATAACTAGATTCCTGAAACACCTGAGAGCTTTTCTGAAATATGCATGCACCCCCAATTCCCTCCTTTGGATTCTGTCACTCTACCTGCCTTCCCAGGAACTTAAGACTTATGAGGTGATAATTCATAACATGACTTTGTCCTGCCCTTCAATTGTTCAAACAAAGATAATTAACTGGAGTACAGCTTGTGCTAAGTGCCTTTACGAAGGAGCACGAGAATTTTCTTTTCGCAGAAAAGTGCCTTATCCTTGTCAAAATAAAAAAAAGAATCACTACTTTAAAGAACCAGGAAAAGTGATTCTCATTCAACAACAAAATAAAAACAATTAAAAAAATGGACAAATAACTTGAATAAAGATTTCTCCAAAGACAAGATACAGATGGCCAACAACTACTTGAAACAGTGCTTAACATCTCTAACCACCGGGGAAACACAACTCAAAACCATGATGAGTACCACCTAACCACCAAATGCACATTTTAGGGTCTGTGATTGATATTTCAGTATAACTATGAAAATTTAATATGACAAAATACTAATGTTTCTTAATCCTTGAGTTATAGAAGGATGAGTTTAGGTTCATTAGAAAACAGCATAAGAGAGGAACTTCAGGCTTACAGAAGAAATTGGTCCAAAGCCCATGGGACGGCATGTACTGAGGGATTAGTGAGAAATCCAGGGTGGTCCTAGGAGAGTATGAAGTGATGAGACAAGCTGAAATGGAGTTTGCAGTCTTGGTGTTTTTACTTATTCATTTGCATTTAAACAATGATTTGCCTCCTCATGATTCTGTGGTTTGGCACAGGGGTTCTTTTGGATGGCCATCATATAAAAATAAACATTTATTGCACTAAGGAGAAGAAAAGAAAATTATCCCTGTGCTTTGGTTGAGAAATTATGAATTTGTCCTGAAGGCAACTGAGAACCACAAAAAGTTTTTAAGCGGAAGAGTGAATCATGTTTTAGAAAGAATTCTCTGGCAATGTCAAGTGAATTATCTTGGTAGTGATTAGAGGCAGAGAGACCATTTAAAGGATGGCTATCAGAGTCTACATGAGAACTGTTGAAGACCCGACACACTAAAGTTGGGGAGATAAGTGTACATGTATTTGACAGCTAGTTATGAGAAAAGTCAAAAGACCTGAAAGGTCACTTATGATGCCAAGATTTGTAGGTTCAAAGAATAGATGGTGGTGCCAGTTTTAATATTTATAGTAAAAACCAATTAAGAGCAAAGTTGGAGTATAGTGTCTATGAAAATTCACCACTGAGATCTCCCACGGCAGGGAGTGTGATTAACTGAAGGCCCCAAATGTTCTCAAACCATCACTACCTTAATAACAGGGATTTGCTTCCCTGGCTGACAGCAGCCAGGGACTCTCCTGCAGGAGTGTGAAGGCAAACACTTTCCTATAAGACACAGGACTCCCCTGGTAGGTAACTATGACTCAAGACTTCTTGCTGAAGCTTTCTTAAAACCACACTGCAGTTTGAGGATCAGTCTAACCAGTCCTCTTTCCTTCCCTCTTTCAGAGGTCAGACCTTCACCAATCTCACAGCTCTCCAGCCACCTCCTGCTTACTCCCATTAGCCATGTGCTTAGGTGTTTTCTCTAATGAACTTCTTGCAATCTAATTCCATGCTTATATATGCCTCTTAGAGGACCCAAAATAACAAATGGGGGGGGGGGGGGAAGGTAACAATAATGAACCTCATTTTGTTATCCTGTGTTTACTTTTTTAACATTGAAATGTAACAATTGTTAAACATTTTTTAGCACCTACACATACAATGATCCATAGAGCAACTAAAACCAAATACCATAAATAATTTCTTACCTACAGTTGTTTTCCAAGGTTCTGTGATTTTGTATAACATATTAAAGGCTTGGCCTTGGTTCGAGTATACTTATGTTGTAGAGGAATGTTGGCCATCATATGAAAAACATTTATTGCACTGAGAAGGAAAAAATTAGAATTTTAGGGTTCTTTCAAATGTTTTAACAGTATATCTATACAAAAGAAAAACACCATAACAGAAATAACACAAAAATGTTTACCTCTGAGTAATAAAATTATTTTCTATGCTAACTCTTTATTTTTCAAAAATTTACAGGATTTCTACAGTAAGTATTTTAGTAATAAGCAAAATATTTTAAGTTACTTATAGAAAGAACTAAACTCTTTAAGACAAATAAACATTTTCTAGTTTCACAGACTTTGTATATATTTTAGTGTGTTGCCATGGAAATGAAAATAAAAATAATAATTGCTATATTTTTTTTAAAACTTAGAACAATCTATATTTAGGGTCTAATCTCCTATGTTATTTGTATCGTTTCTCTCCAGTTTGGTATATATGTTTCCTGAAGTCTTGTTATTAAAAATAGGTTTGCAATCTCATCCCTACAAACTATGCTAAATTATGAGTAACCATCCTTTTAAATACAAAAGTAAATGGACTCTCAAAATGCATTAACATTGAAAGTATATTTAAAACATAATTCTTGAAAATTTAGAGACAGCAGTGCCTGTGCTGAGGTGTGTTTCATTTCACTCCCACCAACTGACACTTATTTTTGAGTGTTTGGAGACAATGATTTTTTTCATAAAATTCTCATCCCTCAACCTGGCTCATTTTTGCCCATGGCAAGAAAGATGTGGCATAAGCTTGTACCTGAAAGATAAAACATAAAGAATATTATAGTTTTATCCTTAGGAGATTTCATTTTGCTTGCTTCATTATGTCTACAGCAAGCTAGTCTTTCAACATTTGTACCATTCAATTTCTCAACCAGAAATCGGTCAAGAATAAAATATAAATTCTTTATAACTTTTGCCAATACTCAGAACAGCCATTCAAGTAGAACTCCAGATTAAAAACCTACCAGCTATAGAAAAAGATTACCATTCAAGAATTTTGAAGCAAAAAAGGTATTAAAGTGTAGAAAATAGTAGCATTATTAGAAATATGGAATCATTTTTCTTTAAGACTAATTTCACTTTTCAAAAGTCTATATATATATATCCAGTTTTAAGTATGGAGCTCAGAGCTGAAACTTCCAGTTTTATCTTCTTGCTAAAACAGACTTTGAGCCAAGATTGGTGAATCCAGGTAACTCTCAGTAAATGCTGATAGCCTTTTGATTTTCTGATAATGCTGAGAAGGAAAATAAATTTGGAAAATATTGAGTCTACTTTGGAGTAATCAGAGGAATTTTGTATGCATTGCTATGAATTTCACTAGTGTTCCCAAATTCAAACTAGTATGTAAAAAGAAAAAAATAAAAAATAAATGTTTCAATACATAAAACTAATAGTACTTAAAATGTAAGCATCTCATTTCAAAATATACCAATAACAGCAACAAAAATAAAGCAGGTCATTATACAGTTCTATCTTAATTAGTCAGTCACATGTAATATAACAATGTTGGCCTGAGAAATTTTAAAAGCCAAATTTCAATATCTGACCCTCTCTCCAAAAACTGTATTAACTAGTGCAAGCAAACTGAATTCTTTTGTCTGTTTATCTATTTGATGTGTTTAATAACACCTGTCTGTCAACTTTAAGAATTTTGATTGGAATAAAAAATGACACAAAATTGCTTTGACTATCATGGTGGATTGCTCCAGTAATAAAGATAATTATTACTTCTAGTATGGTAAATTATTAATGTATACCACGTGGAAAAGTTGGCAATGTGAATTCATACTACATCATCAGTGGCTGATAGTAAATTATAAGGAACCTCAGACAGAAGGAACAAGGTAAAAAAAGACTGACCCTCTCTCTCATATACACACATACACACACACACACACACACACACACACACACACACACCACAGTCAAAGACAACTATGGAAAGCAACTTGGATAAAAGGAAAATATTTAAGAGTGAACTAAAGATAAACTTTAATTCACGAGAGAAAAGAATTCCAACTATTTTAATGTTTTAATTTTAATGCTAAAATTAAACAGTTTTTTCTTTACTATTCTCAGTATTTAATATTCAATAGATAAAATATTCATTTATTATTAAATCTAAATATGTGAGTAAAATAGTAAAATTATAAACTTACCTCACAATACTTACCAAAATAAAATCTATGCAATAAAAAGAGTGAAAAATAGATATGCATTTTAAATTGAATCCAAGGAGCAAAAAAAGAGTAATACATAAGATGAAAAGTCTGTTAAGCATAAAAATGAAGGTAAAACCATAAAATCACTGATAGAATTTAATAAAAATGAAAGATCTCAAAGAAATCCATTTAAAGAGATACAGGGCATCCGCCCATACACATAGCTCACCACTGCTATGGGCTATAAACAACCAGCAACTGAGAAAACCACCAGGATTAGGACATCTGAAACCAAAGCACCCACAAGCAAAGCCAAAGTTTCTTGCCCAACACATGCTACAGACACTCCCTTATGAATGAGAGGGGAAGAAAAAAAATAAAGCCCCATCTAAACAAAAGAAAATACAAAAATTAGTGACAGCTTCCACTGAGAAGGTATTAGCAAAAGAACACTAGAAATATTAAAAAAAATAAAAATAAATAAAAAAAAGAAACAGAGCAAAAACATACCCTCAAAAGGAAACCAGCTTTCTAGTAATGGATACCAACCAACATAAATATATTGAAATGACAAATAAAGAATTCTCAATATGAATTATAAGGAAGTTCAACAAAAGAAGACAAAACATAAAGCTCAAAGAAACCAGAACAATTTCAGAAATGAATAAAAAATTTGCTGAAGAGAACATATCAAAAAAAATAGAACTTCTGGAAATGAAAAATTCAGTTGAAGAAATACAAAACAGCAGAAACTTAAAGAATAGACTAGATCAGGCAGAAGAATTTTAGAGCTTGAAGATAAATTAAGTTTGAGTTTCTTGAGAAGTTAAGTTTCAAATTAAGTCAGTCAAAAAGAACAGTAAAGAGAAATGAACAAAGTCTAAAAGAAATATGTAAATTGGCCAAATGTAAGAATTATAGGGTAAAGCAGAAAATACACACATGCTAGAAAACCCATTTGAGGGAAAAATTGAGGAAAATTTCCCTGGTCTTGCTACAGACTTATACATCCAAGTACAAGAAGCTCAACACACAGAGTCATTGCAACAAGGCAAGACACAGTCATGAGACTGGGCAAAGCCAATACAAAGGAGGAACTCCTTTGAGCCATGAGGTGAAAACATCAAATAACTTACAAAGGAAAATTCATCAGCCTAAATGCAGCCATTGCAACAGAGACCTTACAAGCCAGAAAGGATTGGGGCTCCATCTTAAGTCTTGTTAAGCAGAACAAATGCCAACCTAGAATTCTGTAGCATGCAAAAGTAAGTTTTATACATGGAGAATTGAAACCTTTCCAGACAAGCAAACACTGAGGGAATATGTCAAAATCAGATATGTCCTGCAGGAAATATTCAGAACCATATTATACATGGATCAGCACAATAGACACCCACCCAAGTAAAACCACCTCCAAAAACTAAGGCTCTCAGATCATATAAAACAATAGCACATGAAATAAAACAAAGCAATAAAGCACTACCTGACAGGATGAACAGAACAGTATTCTACATATGAATTCTATCAATCAGTGTGAATAATCTGAATGCCCCACTGAAGAAATGCAGGCTGACTGAATGGTTGAAAAGACACAACCAAAATATCTGCCACCTTCAGGAAACACATCTAATCCACATAGACTCATATAGACTCAAGATGAAGGGATGGACAAAAATATTCCATGCAAATGGAAACCAAAAGAAAGTATAGCCATTCTGATATTAGATAAAATTGACTTTAAATCAATAATAGTAAAGACAGACAAAGATGGTCATTATATAATGATAAAGAGAGAAATTCAACAAGATGACATAACAATCTTAAATACTTATGCACCTAACACAGTAGCACCCAGATTCATAAAGCAAACCCTAGGAGATGTAAGAAAAGAGATAAACAGCAGCATGGTAATTGCCAGGGACGTCAGTACCCCACTGACAGAACTGGAAAGATCAAAGCAGAAAATAAATACTGAACTTAAATGGAGCTCTAGAACAAATGGGCCTAACAGACATTTACAGAACATTTTACCCCAAAACTACTGAATACACATTGTTTTCATCAGTACATGGAATATTCTTAAGACTGATCTTATCTTAAGCCACAAAACAATTTAAAAAATTAAATTTAATTTAAAAAATTTAATTAAATTTTTTAAAATTAAAAATCATACCATCTACCCTTTCAGACCATAATGAAATAAAACTAGAAATAAATTCTAAGAGAACATTCAATTCTACATAAATTCATGGAAATTAAACAAACTGCTGATGGATAATTATTGGGTCAACAATGAAATTAATATGGAAATCAATAGATTTCTGAACTGAATGACAAAGGAGACACAAGCTCACAAACTATCAGACTCAATAAAACCAGTCCTAAGGGGAAAATTCATAGCTTTAAATGCCTACATCAAAAAGGAAGAATGATCACTAATGATATAATGACACATCTTAAGGAACTAGAAGATCAAACCAAACACCATCCCCCAAATTAAAACTTTATGGATATCAGAACCACAAACAAAAATTAAAAGATGATAAATTGATAAAACATCTATAATTTAAAGAAAATTATCCTTGACATTTATTTAAAACTGGTAAGATAAACTTTATTCAAGGTGGGTTGCTACTGCAATGGAGTTTCATGGTAGAAGGAAGAAAGTAGGCTTAACTCCAAATACAACAAGGGCAAGGAGAGATTCATAGCTAAGGAGCAGGATGGGGTCAGTAGATGGAAAAGTACAAGAGATAAGAAAGAGTCTGGTTAAATCAACCTGAAGGGAGTATTACTGAAGGCAGACCAGGGTGACAAGACATTAAGGGTGAGTAGATAAGAAATTGTATCAGATAACAACAATGGGAACTTTTACTAATTTGACTCAGCAGAATTTTTGCTTAAACTGGACCATATGAGCATAGCTGCTGGACTAAGAACAGGACCTAAAGTCAGGGAAAAGTCAGAAAGAACACTCAAAGGAGCCTGACTAAAGTCAGACAAAGGGCAGAGCCAGTGCCACATATTAACAGAGGACTGGTACTCTAACATGTAAATAAAAATCAATTGATATAAATGCAAATATTTTTATCAAAAATACATCAGTTCACAAAATTTAGTCAATAAACATCTTCAAAAGGAAAGTTTTCTATGAAAGCTGTAAATTAAAAACAAAACCATCTTTCACCTTCCAATTTGGTGAAGTTGCAGGAAACCCAGAACAACTTTAAATGGTTAAAAAAATTTAAGTTGTAGCACTTCTAAGAAGTCATTGAATGGTATAAATTATTTCACTTGTTTCAGATGAAATTTCTGAGCATTCATAAATTTGGATACCATGTTATGGACTGGGTAAGAAAGAATAAGTCATCCAACCAAAAAGCTCAAAATCTGGTGTGGAAAATAAGCATGAAACTGTTTTACAAATAGCTATACAATCACTCGTGGTTTAAGTGCTTTAGTGGAAATGTACAGGTTGCTACAAGAGTAAATGACAAGAGTGTCTACTCACAGTGTAGTACAGGTGGGTTCAGAGAAATGAAAGTTGAGTTTACTACTGGAGGATTGGTGAAAGTAGACCAAGTGTGGGAGAAGAAAGAAGGAAAATCCATACAGAAGAACAAGACAGAAGGCACCTGGAAGAATGAGAAATGGGAAGAAGTTTGCCAATCTCAAGGCAGATGACGACTGTAACAACAAAAAAGTAGGAAGGTTCTTATAGGGCATGTTGAAGGATTGTGTGTCTTGGAATAAATATGAAGTCATTGATTTTTAAGCAGGAGAATAACTTGATTGGTAATTTGAAATGATCCCCTTGGCTGCTGTGTAGAAAACTAATTTGATGGGGGCATGAGGCGCTTCAGGAACAGTAACTAGAAGCCTATCAATACTGAGCTTTGTGCAGGCCCTGTAGTTCCTGGAAAATGGTGACAAAACCTTTGTGTTCTAGGGGAAAGGCAAAGAACACCCTTTCCCATATGCCTTAGTCATCATTCCTGACCACTGCCTCTCTTGACTTCTGTAAGACAAGTAGATGACTCCTTCGTACACCTGTGAGATCAGCCACAGACCTTTCCCCTTTAGCCCTTCCACTTTCCCGTCCTTCTGTCTCTTGAGTGGCTAGTTGATATTATTAGAACAATTTGTTTTATTTCAATAGCCTAATAAAAACCAATCTCCTTTGTATCTTCAACACTATTAAAATAGTAATGGTATGAGATATTGAACTGGAGGTAGGAGATGAACTTGAGAGGTATGTTTAATATGGACTTCATAGAACTTGATGGGAGGTATTTGCTATCAATAACAGGTTCCTAGAATGAGCAACTGACCACCTGGGCAAGTGGGTAAATGACTATATTATGCACTGATGGGGCAAACCCTAGAAAACAACAGGTTGGGAAGGTAACAAGGAGATCAAGTACCAAGATGCCTGTGAGACATCCAAAGTTAAGATGGCAGAAAAGAAACCGGAGTGGAAAATTAAATTAGTGACTTGTCAACAGTTTATATTTAAAGCCATGGTAATATATAAGACAGCCTAAGAAAAGAGAATAGGGGGTGGGAAGAGGATGTTGCGGCTTATATTTCCAAATTATAAAGAAAAAAGTATTCTGAATAGGACACTACCAAGAAGTCATTCATTGTAAGAATGAAAACAACACAAACAGTTTCAGTCACTCACCTTGTAGCGATTTATTCTAAGGAAATAATTAAAAGGGCACAGGAAATATGAGGTAAAAAGATGTCTAAGAATTATTTGTAATAAGAAAACAAGGGATACAATAAAAGTGACTAATAGGTGGTTAATCAAACTGTGTTTATTCAGTATAATTTGATTTAGCTTTTCAAAATATTTTGAGGAATGTACATATAGGAAATTTTGCATAAAAATTTTATTTTTAAATAGCAAAATGCAAAAATACATAGCTATTTAAAATTTTTAAAGTTCTCTGTATTTCCACTGTAACTATTGTTGATATTGAGAAGTATAGATTATACATAATTTAATAAGAGGCCAGCCATGTATCTCTAAGCTCCCTAGAGCTTTTAGCCATAGTAAAACCTTTCATGATTTAAATGTAAGTTTCAAATGTGCTTGACCAATCCAAGATATTTTTAATGACAAATGTGAAAAATATTGATCCAAAAATGTTTATATAAAATGAACAGGTTAGGGGGAAGAGATAGGAGAAAATGAATAACTATGAAACAATCAAAAAGGAATACTAGAAAAGAAATGATCACTAAGGTTTCTTTTAATTATCAAATCCTAGGCTCAGGAGGGTGAGTCCCTGAAATGTCCCTGGATCCCTTGGATTAAATGGTGAGCAAATAGCCCTTGCTGCTTCTGAAGTCAGAACACCTGCATCTCTATTTCTTTAACTGGTTCTGCAGCAGAAATTGCTAGTTGGATGAAAACAAAGCAATACAAAACAAAAAAACTCACTACCAGAGGCTAAAATCTCTGTCTCTTTCTAGAGTGATCTAATTGAAACTAATAACTTCAGAAAGGGAGGGACAAACAATCTCCATTCAAAACTCCATGTTCAAATCTATTGCCTATCAAAAAACAGTTTGAGGGGGAGGCTTAGAGATCTAGAGAATAGCTTCTAGCTAAAAAAACAAGAGTGGTAGAGTAGGTTTTGAATGGGGTCATTGAGTTTCTAGCCTAGGGCAAGTCACTCTGCCTATTTAAAAAAAAAAAAAATTGCTCTAGCAATGTTACCAGGCTTTCAAAACCAAAATTGAAAATATATACCTAATCAAGAAAGTACAGAGTAGTAAACAGTTATAGGAAATAGAAATCTTCCATGAACTACTCTCCTCCCCCTGCACACACCCTGCTCCTAACACACACACCCCTCAAATGCCTCCCTGGATAGAAGGAACATTGAAAACCTTAGTGCAAATACACAAAGACAAATTTTAAGATGAGAAAACCCAATCCTTTGTTTCTGGGATTAGGAATTATAATTATCAGTGAAGATTAACAAACACCACATTTTTTGAGCATATTCAAATGTCACTTTATCTTTTACTAAAATCCAGCCATAAACCCTCAAACTTTCCATACCACCATTTATCACAATACTTTTGTATCTGCTTTACTCGCTTCCAAAGACATTCCTCAATGAAACAGGACAATTCAGTTACAGTAAGTTCATCCACTTGCCAAGAAGGAATATCACCTTTATGAAATGACACAAATATATTTACATCCCTTTAATGAAAAGTATGTTAGCTCAACTAAATTTGTACCATGTTAGATTATACTTTTTGGTAATCTTACTGCAGCCCTTATTTTTTTAGGCCTCACATTTTTAGCTATACTGGATTTTCTGCCTCAATTCTTAAAAAAATTATATGCAAATGCCTTTGATTTTGACAGATTTTAATTCTGCCAAATGGCACTTCCAACATGTAGATTTCCACAAGTTTTTATTAGAGTGAATTATTAGCAGAAGCTTTTTAAAGATAATTTACTCAACATCATCTTTATTACTATGGGCTCGATTTTTAATAGGCTTCTAAATATATCTACATAGCTCGATAATCATTCTCAACAGACAACCTGCTTAGTTTGTATATGAAGGTTCATTTTCACCATAGTAACACAAATACCTGTGATTTTCAAAAATGTTGCCAGCTTATTAAACCCAGAAGTCTTTTTTCTTATTAGAAAGCTGATAGATATTTAAAATTTTAGTTTCATAGTTTCATGTCAAAGAGGCAGAACATTTTCTTCATTCTTTTGTTTTACTTGCTCCCTAAATTTGGGTAAAGCCTATATGTAGATTAACTAGACAAGAATTTCCAAACGCGTACACCTACGAGCGTAAGAAAGTTAAGAATATAAGCGGAACTGCAATGCACGGTGAGAGGACATGACCCCATGCAAAGGAGGCCGCTGTCACTCAGCCACAGCCAGCTTTGCTGGAAGACAGGGTGGACCGAAAATTCAGAGCTTCTGACTCATTACAAGAAACCAAAAATTTGCATTTTAACATGCAATTTTCAAATTTTATATATGCTAGCAACTAATGTTTTAAAAATCACAAACCTCTGAGGGTTAAACTTGCAGGACGCTTTTCTCTCACTATGACTGAAATTCCCTGCCCTTAAATGATGCTATGTAATGTAATTATGCTATCACAAAATAAAAACATTAATAATAACACTCATACTATTGTAGTTTTATTTTTTTTTGAAACAGAGTCTCATTCTGTTGCCTTAGGTAGAGTACTGTAATGTCACTGCTCACAGCAACCTCAAACTCCTGGCCTCCAGCAATCTTCCTACATAAGCCTCCTGAGTAGCTTGGACTACAGGTGCCCACCACAATGCCTGGATAGTTTTTTTTCTATTGTTAGTAGAGCTGGGGGGGTTTCACTCTTGCTCATGCTGGTCTCGAGATCTTGCATTCAGGGGATCCACCCACCTCAGCCTCCCAGAGTGTTTGTATTACAGGCGTGTGCTACCTTACCCAGCTGCTATGTTAGTTTTTAAAATGAGAAAAAGTTAACTTAAAACTAACTTAAATGAAATACAGACAGGTTTTGAGAAGGAGATAAAGGAAACAGTCTCATTAAGAAAACTATAGTAGGGGGCAGCACCTGTGGCTCAGTGAGTAGGGTGCCGGCCCCAAATACCAAGGGTGGTGGGTTCAAACTTAGCCCCGCCCAAACTGCAACAAAAAATAGCTGGGCATTGTGGTGGGCGCCTGTAGTCCCAGCGACTGGGGAGGCTGAGGCCAGAGAATTGCCCAAGCCCAAGAGCTGGAGGTTGCTGTGAGCTGTGACGCCACAGCACTCTCAGAGTGACACTCCACCTCTAAAAAAAAAAAAAAAAGAAAGAAAAGAAAATAAGCCTATAGTAGGTGTGTTAGAGAGGTAGAATGGCTGAAGGCCTCTCTGAAATGATTGAAAAAAACAAGTACTTTTAGCAATAAGAAAATACATTAACAACTTACCCAGCAAGCCAGGCTCTGTCCTAGTGACTGCACACTCTGTGGAAAGCACATGTTAGGGGTTTATACACAACTTTGAGGAATGTCAGGTGCTTCTTAGAAGTTTCCAAGGGTTATAATTAGCTCTGTTCTCAAAACAACCCACCTGCAAGATCTTGATAACAACCCACATGCAAAGTCTTAATCAGCCTCATTCCCATAATAGCCCAGGTCAGCCTGACCCAAAACAATCCAAAATAGCCTAACCATATCTGTCTCTGCTCAGAGCCAGCTACCTACTTCACAGATACAGTGTAAGAAAGACAGGACATAAATGAACAAATAATTGAAGTTTTTTTTACATAAATGGAATACCTGAACTTGAAAGACGTTGAGGATCCAGAAGCTTCTTAAGACTCCCAAGTACTAGGGATGAAACTGCAAATCTTCATCTAGTTCTAAAAGTTTCCAGAGGTCAGCTGGGCTTTCAAACAACTGCCTCTATTGGCAACTTCGTGCAATAAGCCCCAATCAATTAAGGAACAAAGTACAGGGGGAGAGTTGCTGACTTTTATTTTCATCCATCATATTAAAATTAAACAGTATGCAAACCACTGAAACATTTAAGAATCTTATTACTAAACCATCACCAACTCTTGGCATCCAAGACACAACAAGAAATCAAAGCAACAGAGGAATTTTAATAGTACAGCTGGTGTTTAAGGCAAGCCAAATTGTTTATTGGCATTGGGTAGCAAACGAGAAAGTTCTTATAGGACCCAGAAGAGGGCCAGATACTGCCAACCATGCTCTTCCCAGGTTCTAAATTACATATCCCAAGTTCTCTGAGGCCCAAACACTTCCCACCCCCACACCTCAACAGCCTCTATTTAGCCTGTCCCCTTTTATTTCTTTTGTTAAAATACAAAATTCCCATGCCTTTTTATTATGGCACTTTCCAGAAGCCAGCTTGTACTGTCATTAGTTGTCTTCACTTGAACACCTGGAGAGCAGGTCAAGGTCAGGTTATTATTACTAACCTACTAATAGAAAATGCCAGCTCCATAAACTCTGACGTGAATCCAATTGATGGAGGCGTTTTCCTAACACGTATTGATAGCTCCCTCCTCTTTATCTCTTCCCCAGTAAACATCTGCTCTACCTTCTTATCTGGCTCTGCTGCCAGCCCTATCGAGAATGGTCTGACTTCTCCCATCAGAATCTGTCAGCCCGAAACGGTTTACACAGTTTGCTTATCATATTGCCCTAAAGCTGGCTCCCACTCCGTGTCTTGGTATTCAAAATGATTTTTTTAAAAAAAACTAGTTTTCTCTTCACATTTTAAAAATTATCCCTAATACAAAATCCTTCCAATCACCTATAAAGTCTAAAATTTGTTAAAATTGTCCTGTGTGGTCAATAACCTTCCTAAGGCTTTTTGATGATAAAGACGTCAGCTGTTAACTTTACCTCTAAATTTCCTGATGTTGCAAATCCCTTTGCTTCTCCTTAACTCTCTCTCTTAGGACAGGATTTGATTCCTTACAGGTATTCTTCTTCCTAGTAGTTCAAAGATACCCTCGTCTATAGCAATGGGCAGGGTTTCATTTCCTTTTCTCTCTGAGAAAATAGCTGCTAAGAGAAATAACACAGCTGAAGAGTCAATCTGACTCTCCACGTGGCAAGTGAATTTTTGCACTCAAAAGGACATCTGGAAAACCCATCGGTGATTTATATCAATGACCTTGGGAGAACACAGAGCCTTGTTTTGTTTGAATAGTCGTGCTTCTCAGCTTCACTGTGCACACCTGGGGTCTTGCTAATGCCTATTCTGACCCAGTGGTCTGAGTCTTGCTTTTCTAAAATGCTCCCAGGTGCTGTTGATACTGCTGCTCCACACAAACCTTCTTCATGTACTGAGGATCCCCATGTGCCTTTGGAAACTTCCCCTGGTACTTTGCCAGTTTTCCTCTGCTGTAAGCACCCACCCACTCACTATTCCTATTCTGCCCACCTGGCAGTAACCTGCCCAGACCTGCCTCTCCCGTCTCTGCTCCCCCAGTCCGTCCTTCCTTTTTCATCTTTTAGATGTGTGCAGGACCGGCCCTCAACAGCTTGAAATGCTACAAAAGAAAACTAGTCCGCAGACTCACCTACAGTATCAAGAGTTGCTTTTTAAGCCATATTTTATTTCATGAATCTCTAATTGATCTAAGAACAATGAGAGAAAGATTCTGAAGCAGGAGTAAGGGCTTTCTTTGGGCTCCTTAAACCCCAGCACATTGAATCTGCCCAACTTACCTGTGGCAACTGATTCACTTTTGCTCGTGAATATTATTTTACTGGAAATTTCCAGTATTTGGCACCTCTCAAGTTCACCTGCCTACAGTGACTATGATTCTTCTTATTTTCTCCTAACCCCAGGTTGAGATGCTGTGACAGCTTACTCAGGAACTGGGACTGTTAAAAATGTGGAAGTCCTTTTGAAATTCTATCAGACTTGACAATATTATAGGGATGAATCAGACACAGAGGAATGTTCGACTTTCAGCTGAAATGAGGATGTCTTTATCTAAATTCCATTAAACCTGGCACCTTTCAGCGAGTTCTCTGACAGAAACAAAACTCATAGTGTCTGTAAGCCTGCCATACTCCCCTTATCTGAATAACCTTCAATTTAGGGCTGGCCTCTATCATTGACTTTAGAAAACTGTCTGTCATTCCATTTTAGCTCTTTGTGTAATTTAGGCTTTGCTATTGTCAAGTTCAAGTATCATTTACAATATAACATTAAGATTTTTTTTTTTTTTTTGAGACAGGGTCTCACTTTATTGCCCTCGTTTGAGTGCTGTGACATCACAGCTCACAGCAACCTCCAACTCCTGAGCTTAGGCAATTCTCCTGCCTCAGCCTCCTGAGTGGCTGGGACTACTGGCACCTGCCACATACCCAGCTATTTTTTGGTTGCAAGTTGGCTGGGGTTGGGTTCAAACCCACCACCCTCAGTATATGGGACCAGCACCTGGAGGTCATTATTTTAACCTTTGTGAAGACACATGTCCATGAAAGAGAAAAAGAAGAGACTTGAAAGTTGACAATATTAACTATTGCCTGACAAACTGTTCCTATACCAACACAAAAGAATCCATTAGCCCTCAAATTTGGATGAATTTATTCCTAGGGAATATTTTTAAGCACAATTAAAGGTTTCGAGCTCTATAAGCTGAATGAAGGTACTCAGTCTCTTTTGTAGGTTAAACATCAATAGAAAGAACAGATAAAGTCAACAAAAAGTGAACCATATTATGAGACATTGAAAATAAGTGAATTACCAGATGAGAATCAGAAAAAAAAGAATATTTATTTAGAATTTTCTCCTTAACCGGCTAGCATGATTCTGATTACAGCTCCAACATATGCTTCTTTAAACAAAGATTATCTTAATTATCCTAATGATTTTTTAATGATTACTTACAAAAGCACTGCCTTATTTTTCCAATTAGGAAAACAAAAATGGGGTCTGATTTTGCAACATTGACTGATGAACTCAGCCACATCCCAGGGTTAGCAGAGCAGAGTATCGACAGGCACAGACCAAGGTCTGCCTCTCCTGAATGCCTAAAGGTACACGGAGTATTTCCTAACAGTTTACATTTAGAAACTCATCATTTCCTTTTACTTGAGTACAAAAGAAGAAGAGATTAAAAAAACTCAAAAAAAGAAAAGTAGAGACTTGAAATCTCAGTTAAATTTGTACATTGGGGAAGATGGAGTAACGTGAGGGTCCTCCTGTAACTTCAAGTTATAAGTCTAAAGTTAAATAGTCTTATAGTCTGGCATACTCAGTCCCACAAACCCCAGACACCTATGTGACTTTGAATTATCAAGACAATTCCCAGATAACTCCAAGGCTCTGACTTGGAAGGAACAAGTTGGAAATAATTAGTTATGGAGCTTCATACAGCACTCATGTGCTAGGAAGTTATATATACTCAACTCTCTAAATCCCAGTTTCAGAACTGGAATCCCAAGTAGCCTCTTAGCCTCATACCAGCACCCCCTGTGAGGTATGGAAAGAATGAAGAATGGAATTAATGCAAGTCAGCTATCTATTGGTGACCTTGGAGGCTGGAGAGACAGCACTGGAGGATAGCCCTGGAAGCCTGCAGCCTTGGAGATTGCCCAGCAGCTGGGGAAACACACACCTACAGTTAAGGCCCAGGCTCTTGAAAGCATGAGCTCCTGGCAGGCGCCTTCCATCACCCTTCTTAAGAGTGTCCTAAGTTTTTGTCATGTTCAGGGTTACGGTCAGACAGAAAGAAAGATGGATACAGTAAGATTCTTTCCTTATTATCCTCCTGTTAACTTTGTCTGTGAACACCAACTCAATGTTTTGGCTCCCAAAGAAACCCTGGATGAGCATCTGTTGGGAAGGCACATAGCCCAGAACAGAAAATGGGAGCATTTCAATAGATTAAAGGATAAGAGCCAACAAAATCACTTAGGAATCTAAAGGAAAAAAAAAAAAATTGGAAGAAAGAACTGTAGAAAGAGGTTGGCTTAGTGAATTTGGAAACTATTCAAGCTACTGTCAGTATTAGCTGGATTTTAAAGACATGGCATTTTCAGAAATTGCCATCTTAAAATTACATAATTCCCAGGGTTTTCCTTTCTCAAAATTACCAATTCATGAAAATAGAAGATGTATTTTATGAAATGTTTGAAAACTTATATTTCTTCTCCCTCAGTCACTAACATAAAATCTAGTTTTTTCTGTTCCAAAATACATTTACCAAAATGCAGCTTTATAAACATTACCAAAATCATACTGCCTCACTTCACTTGACTAGAAAGTGTGTTGATCGTAAAATGACAGAAATATCCTTTACTCTTCACTCAGTAAAAGCCATTATATGCCCAAGGCAAGTAATTATTTGCCAGACTGAGCTTTTAAAAAGTATTTTAAGACTCAGAATCAATTGTCAACCGTGTAACACAAATACTTTAGAAAGCTTGATTACATAAGACTAGCAGATAGATGAACAGTTGAAAATGTATTACTTAATAAATATCATAAATATTTATGTTGATCAATAAAATATTAGGAGTAGATTAAGCTATCTAATGTCTTTCCTTTGCAAAATAGAAAAATAGCTGTTACTATTATGGGATATTTTGTGGCTAAATGTCTTCTATTTGTTAGTAAAGTAAAACATCCCCCATGTATATACAAATCCATATCCTAGCCCGGGCATGATGGATCACGCCTGTACTCCTAGCACTCTGCGAGGCCAAGGTAGATGGTTTCCCTGAGCTCATGAGTTTGAGATCAGCCTCAGCAAGAGCAAGAAACCATCTCTGAAAAGCAGCTGGGCTTCGTGGTGGGTGCCTATAGTCCCAGCTACTTGGGAGGCTTGACACTCTACTGGGGGGCAAGAAAGTGAGATTCGGTCTCAAAAAAAAAAATCCATATCCTAGAATAGGCAAAGACAGGATCAACAATTTTTTTCAGTGAGAAGCCAGATAGTTAATATTTAAGGACTTGTAGGCCATGTGGCCTCTGTTACAATTACTTAGTTCTACAGTTATAGTACAAAAGCAGCCATAGACAATTAAAAAAAAAATGGCTATAAGCCAATAAAGCTTTATTAACTACAGCAGATAACAGGCCAGATTTGACCCGTGGGCCATAGTTTTCCAATTCATGAGTAAAGCTAAGCCCCAGTACACAAACTGAACAAAACAATGTTATCAAAATTTATTCAATGATTTAATATCTTGAGTTTATTCCAACTCTATTTCTAATTATGCTATACTAAAATTTTTACAAATATATAGGGAATGAAAAATTCTGATTATATAATCAGGTTAACAGTTTTTCAATTAATCAGTAGTCATTAAACAAGAATTAGGCACATAACACAAAAAAATTATATTAAAAGCAAATAATATTCTGCCAAATAATCATAAGCAAAGTATGTTTCAGGATCTTAATGTAATATTGAAATATGAGCATAAACATATTTCATTATATAATATTGTTAAAATATAATTTTCAAAAAGCTAAATAATGGCTCTCAAGCAAAAATAGAATGAACGCATGTTAACATTTTATTTAATTCATTATTTAATAAGAAACCTGATAAGATGCGAAAGCTGGACCAAAGGGAATTTAAAAGGTAGGCAATTTAACAAGAAATGTTAACATACGATTACTGAATCAGATATAAAATTTGTTAAGACCTATCGGGGCATAACTTGGGGTTATCTATTCCACTGGACAAAGATTATTTGAATCTCTACTTGAGAAAAATAGAACAATCAGTAGAAAAGCCCAGCCTTGCACTGAAAGAACATCCCATAATCTCTCTGACCTATTTGCAAGTTTCAAGTCATTTTTCTAACAATTTTGGAAATTAGCCTATATCTTTCCTGTTTGATATATCTTGAAATGTACTAAATCAAATAGTACCTTGCTGTTTTGTATTTTTTTTTTTTTTGCCCATAAAAGTAAAGAATAATTTAAGAAGTGACTAACTCTGCATCATAGCATAATAGAGACTCAAAAAATATATAATTATAATAAGTGACCTTCTCTGCACTAAGCCCTTGGCTGTGAGAACTGTACACCTGTATCCTTGGGCTTCATCGTTCTGAGATTCTGCATTCATATGGTCAAAATGGACAGCTGATGGGTGGTAGTATATTAGCACCATGGAATATCTGTAGCTGTTGCCATTATATTGTAAAAACATACGTGTTGGCATGAAAATATTTTCACAATATATTGATAGGTGACAAAAGTAAGCTTCTAAATGGTATACACAGGCATGTTTTCCTGTGCATACACATACCTGATTTTCTACAAAACTTTTACAGTTCTTCAAGTTTCTGATTCCCTCTCCATTCCTTAAATAGTGGCCAAGTATAGAGACGTCCTTCCACATAATACAGTATGGGAAAAAAGAAGGAAAAAGAGTAAAGGAACTTTACTGTAAAGAAACCTGATAAGCACTACCTCAGCCAGGTGGTCAAGGTCAACATCAACAGTGAAGACTCATGTTGATGGTACTGACCCTTGATGTGATGTGATAAAATGACACTTAACCACTGTGATCTTCCTCTCAAAAACCCATAACTCCAGTTCAATCATGAGAAAAACATTGGACAAATCCTAAATAAGGGTATTCTATAAAATACCTGACCTGTATTCCTCAAAATGTTCAAGGTCATCCAAAACAAGGACAGTCATGAGAATTGGCAATGTCCAAGAGTTGCCCAAAGAAACATGACAAGTTACTTTAATGTGGCATCTTGGAACAGAAAAAGGACATTAGCTTAAATATTAAGGAAATATGAATAAAGCACGCACTTGAGTTGATAGTAATATATTAAAACAGCTTTATGAATCATAAAAATGCATCAGGATAGCATAAGTTATTTATATGGGAAACTGAACATGGGGTACATCAGACCTCTGTACTATATATTTTCCTATAAATCTACAATTATTTTAAAATAACACATATTAAAATTTGCTTAGATTTAAGATTCTCTATTTTTTTTGCATCATTATTTTATCACTTCATTTTCCATAAAAATTTTTATTCAACTGTTTCAACTTGTGTTTTAAATAAGGAAGGCACATTCTGTGAATTTATGCTTTTGTATTTCCAAGCTGTATTCTCAAATCTCAAATTCTCCTCTCTCAGAAAAAGAATACTTCTAAATGCATCATGCCAATCTGTCCTTAATGGTTCCCTTTAAGAGAATTCTTTGCACAAATATGAAAAATTGTAATTTTGATATAATGAGATTTAAAATTCTTCATAGAGCTCACATGATTGATTTCCTATCACATAAACTATATTCTGTAATAATATTTTACTTTATGAATACCAACCTGATGCCTAAGTTAAATCAATACAGCTTTACCAATCAATCTTGGTAAGGAGAAAAATGGCAAAAATATGCAGCTTCTGCTTTATAAACATTCCAGTAGAGTCTGGGGTGACAGAGGAATCTATCAAGTAATTCTGGGATCAGAGTTGATTTTAGTCCTAAACTAAGAGGTCAAATGATCTATATGGTGATTTATATTAAGTACAAGTAGTATGATATGTGCACATAAATTTAATTTATATCTCAAGGATAGCTTATTAGTGATTGGAAGAGTCCAGTCAGTAATCTGCACTACAGAGATGTTTAATAAGCCCTTCAAATGTCATTATTAAAATGTACTCCAGAAAAACTGCTAATTAGGGGATGTTTAGAAAATAATTTTCATTGGTGAAAAAGTGGCATTCTTAGGTGGACATCTGTACATCTGTAGTCACAGCTACTCTATTGGTTGAGGCCGGAGCATCACTTGAACCAGGAGTTTGAGGTTGCTGGGAGCTATGAGGATGCTACTGCACTCTAACCCAGGCATTAGAGTGAAACCCTGTTTCAAAAAAAAAAAGTGGTGTTCAATAATGATTTCCCTGAATTAAAATTATTACACAGATTCCTCCACCCTTAAATGAAGTAGGTATAAAAAGTCAGCAAGCCTAATACTCTAAGCCAGGGGTGGGAAACCTGTGGCCTCAAGGTCAAGTGTGGTCCTCCTGATCCCCACATGCAGCTTCTCAACTGAATACAAACTTCACAGAACAAATCCCCTTATTAAAAAGATTCATTCTGTAAAATTGGAATTCCATCCAAAGGCCACATTCAAGGCTCCAGAACGTCACATGCGGCCTGCTGCTCTGGATTCTGCGTCCTCCCCTGACCCAGCTGACCTGCCACTTGACCTCATTAGAGCGCTGGCTGGTCCACTAGTGACTGGACATGGTTTGTGTTCACATCAGAGCGAACCTTGGAGATAGTAAGAGCTAAACTTTATTGATGTCTTCTTGTGGGCTCTAAGTTTCATAAGCTAGAAACTCATGCCCTCTCCCTCACCCTGCAAGTACGGAAAGCTGTATGTTCCGTGTGAAGGGACATGGGCACAGAGAGTTCACATAGTTCTCTGAAGGTCTCACTGCTAGCAAGGGATGATACTGCCAGGAAAGAAGCTCACCTTAACTCACAGAATGTTATGTCCTAAATTCTAAAAGAAACTCCAACTACAAAAACGTCCTTTAGTGTTTATTGCCTTAAATAACCTTCATGGTATCACCCTTTCAATGGCATACTCTTCTTTGCTTTTCTGAAGGAACATTTGACTTATATGTTTACTTTAAATAAACTGTGATATCCTTGTTTTTCAAATGTCTGAATCCTTTCAAAGGTGCATTTGATTTTTTTTTTTTTTCACGGCTAAATTTGCAATATGAACACTTGAGTTGCTTTTTAAATTAATGTGGTGGTTCCTGGACTCTGGCTGGTGGTGGTCAGTCCCAGCATTCCATGCCCCAGAGGGACAAATGCCAGGCTTTATCTTTCCCTTCTACACATTGATGTCATCTTGGCGTGACTTGGAACAGAACAGTCTGGAAGAAAAAAAAAAAAAAAAAAGAGGTAGGCTATAGGACATAGACCATCTAGCACATGAAAAACGGGAAGAAAGAAAAAAAACCTCATGTGTTACTCTTGAGACACGTTCCCTGAGCAGTTCTTACTTCACTGGTCTTCTTTGTCTCAGGCAGAATCCTAGGGAACCCTGCTGTGTTCACGTCTCTTCCCACTCACTTCTTCTCTGCAAGCCCTCACCGCCACCTGACGTAACTTCTGTAAGAATTCCATAAATAATTATTTTTCCTAAGCAGGCTGTTTTCACCCCTGGCAAAAGCCATGTTTTATGGGAGCTTGTCTGTCCAACAGTTAAGAAGTCTCACCCTGAGCAATCAACCAAATGGACCCCATTCTGAAGAACGTGATATACCCGAGATACCAGGAGGTATTCCTTCCACAGCTTTTAGGACCATCATAAACTGAACTATCTAAGCAAAAACAGAACTTTTTATTTTTTCTAATAAAAAATTCTCATCCTGGGGTGGCACCTGTGGCTCAACAGAGTAGGACTCCAGCCCTCCATGGGTTCAAACCCAGTCCTGGCCAAGAACTGCAAAAAAAAAAAAAAAAAAAAAGAAAATTCTCACCCTGAGCTTGGCGCCTGTAGCACAGTGGTTATGGTGCCAGCCACATACACCAAGGCTGGCAGGTTTGAGCCTGACCCAGGCCAGCTAAACAATGACAACTGCAACAAAAAATAGCCAGGTGTTGTGGTGGACGTCTGTAGTCCAAGCCACTTGGGAGGCTGAGGCAAGAGAATCACTTAAGCCCAAGAGTTTGAGGTTGCTGTGAGCTGTAACACCACAGCACTCTACTGAGGGTGACATAGTGAGACTCTGTCTCAAAAAGAAAAAAATTCTCATCCTGGACAATTGGAGTCTGGTATCTAAGGGAAGGAGCAGACTGAGTAAAGCCAAGTCGTTAATTGTCTCTTTCTCAGGAGACCAGGAGAAGGCTTCAGAATTTACTAAGTACAGACAGATAGAGACAGAGATGAGCTAGAGAGAGAGAGAGAGAAACACAGAGATGGAGAGAGAAAGAGAGAAATAGAGAGAGACAGAGAAAGAGAGAGAGAAAGAGAGAAAGAGACAGAGAGAGAGAGAGAGAGAGATCCTGAGAATTTGGGGACAAGCCTTGTAAAAGTATCTGCAGATGCTCAAGGATAAAAGGGCCTCATCTGCATACCTGGGAGGCGTGAAGGGCCCCCTCCCTCCACTAGACTTCATTAGGGAGCATGGGCCCCAGGAAGCACCGAGCATGGATAAAGGATTCCCAACAACCTCGGTATCCTTTATAATTTGCTCCTAGTCTTACAGCTTTCCTGCAGTGACTTCCAACAAGCTTCACAAGTTCCCTCCTCAGGGATGCCAAGAAAGTTTCTGTGAAATTACCTCAATATAAAATTAAGTATTCAAAACATGATTATTGATGTTTCCAAACTATGAGGGGGTCACAGAGCTTAAAAATAATGGTTAAGGGAGGTCACCCCACTGAAAGTCAGTGGAACAGAGAATAATCCCTAGGAAAAGTCTATTTTTCATAAATTAATCTCTCTTCTGATCATTTCGTCACTTTTACATAATTGAAAGTAGATCTCCAGTGATTTATTTGTAGGGTACTTTGTCCTCAATTAAGCTTAAATTACAAAAAAACAAACAAAAAAAAAAACAAAAAAAAAAAACAGTGGGATAGAAAAGTTAGTCTAGCAAGTGTAATTGTGAATAGTGGCTCAGCTTCAGGTTGTAAGGTAGTCTCTCTTTTGTAGAAGAAAGAATATGTTATTCTAAACATAAAATAAGAACCTGCCTGGATAATTACAGACAGACTACAAACCTGTTGAATTACCAGTGATGCTTAAGAATTCCTTAAGAATCTTAAGAACTGTCTGGAAAGGCACAGTGCAAATTCATTTACCACATAAAAGTTCTATTAAATGTATATAGTTAACAGTATATAATGTGCTGAATTTATATTAGAAATTTTTGTTTGAATGTAACAGTTAACTTTTAACCAGAAGGGCAGGGTGACATTGAAAGTCTGTGTATGAATCTAAGAAAATAGAAAGGAATTTTTATTTGTTCCCTAACAGAGTCTTAAACTCAAAAAGAAAAAGTTACCTTTAGTCTGATAAACAGCAGCCACAGCTAAGAAATTGATAATAGATTTGAGCCCAAGGTCAGGCTATGAATGTGAGTAAAAAGGAGAAATAAATAGTGTCATTGTAAAATTAGCAAACAGAAAAATCTTCAGTTTTAGGTAACTGGGATCTAATTAACTCCTTCTTCTTTAATAACATATTAATAATTTATCTCTTTTTTTTTTCTAAGTAATCATTGCAAGTCTGAGAGGCTTTGTTTTGTTTTTTAGTTAAGCACCATTATTTGGAAAAATTTCATCCAGTACATAAAAATAATGTGAAAGAACGACTGTGTGTCTTTTCTTTCTTTTTTTTTTTTAATTTAATTTTATTTTTTTATTATAGATAAAAATATGCACCATAGATGTGGCCCGACCCACCACCCTCCCTCCATCCAAACCTACCTCTTCTCTTCCCCTTCCTAAAAGACTGTGTGTCTTTTCATCGGCACACTGGACATTGTCTAAAAAATTAGCTGAAATCTGCCTTTGTTTGAGTGACTACTTACCATGGAGTAAGATCCAGACTCTGGGAAGTTAGTCATTTAACTCACAGAAAATTAATAAGCTGCAAATGATTCTGATTTGGTACAGATGTAAATAATGTCTGTTCTGTAGGAGACGTAATCCCAAAGGTTAAGCCTATATTTCCTGTCTTTCACCCAATTGGGCACTCTTATTTCAGCATTTTTTTTTTAATCCTTTGTTTTTCAGGTTTGCCATATGACTGATCATTAATTAGGCAAATAAATCTTTGATTTACTATGTATTTATATGAGAATTATGTTTTTAACTGTGAATATTATATTTTGACATGTTTATGTTTTGAACAATGATACAAAACACTGGACAGTCCAGAATAAAATTTCTACTGGCTTACATTAATTTTAAAAAATATAATTTTACATTGTACGCTATAGTTACCTGTATCTGAATAAAATACACTGCAAGATATGAAACTGGAAATCTTAGGCACATAACATTTGTTTCCAGTCAAGAATTTGAATTTCTGCCCATTAATTAAAGTTAATGATTTATGTCAGTGTCATACAAACATGACATTTCCTTTTATTTGAAATAAATTGCAATTGAAATATGTCATAACCGTAAACATGGATGTCCTTTATGAATATCATTCTAATAGGACCCAAAGAATCTAAAACTTACATTAATCTACAGAAAAGTTTTCATTTGAATTTCTCAAGTATAAAATCTTCCATATTTTCCAGTTATTTTTAAAAATGAATTGTGTTTTCCTTTTATATAGATTCTTGATATGTTGTATAACATTCTTAAATTTTAAAGTCTGAATTCATGAGTCCTAAAATAATAAGTTATCAACTTATATTTATCTGAAAGCTTCTGGAAAATGTCATTGTAAATCAGACCTATTATTAAAGTAACATTACCATAATATATATAAAGTTAGACTGGGTTTGACCCATTTTTCTAGACAATCCTCAAGAGCTTATGTAAGCATATTTTATTCTTTGATAATCACATGAATTATAATATATTAGTTAATGTCTTAATGTCCCTGAAGCAAAATTAAGGACTGTCTTGCACTGGAGTGATATGATCCTAATTAAGGTATTTGGGTTTATATACTTTAAAATGGATATAACAATATAAACCATAAGATGTTGAATTTTTAAGGGTATGTTACATATTATATAATAAAAAGAATTTGTAGTTCAGAAAATGAAACAAAATAAATTTAAAAGTTTGATAAATTAGGAGATGATTTAGCAAAATTTACACAGGGTGTTCATAAAGTTTGTGTGCAACATTGCACATGAGCTTAATAGCACACTGTATAATTAAATACAAAAGTACATAGATTCTGATATTACTAAAACTCAATAGCATTTATATGTTGATACATAACAGGTAAGTCATCATAATTATGTGTTTTTATTAAGGCCTTTGTTCTTATTATAAATGATGTACAGAATTTTAAAGATCAAGCTATTTGCAATTTATTTTATCTTATGGTAAACCAGACTCCTCTCCCTCCTGGTAGCTGACAGTAGCTGCCAAGAAAAGACGAGCAGCTAACAGCTTCTATTGTCTTCAGAATTTAGATTATTAGTTGCTAGAATGGTAAGGTCTGCAAATTGAAAGCTAATAGAAACCATCGAACCAAACTATCCATTACTAAGCACTTATATACCACATAAAGTATATACAATATCCAGAACAAAGTAATCAGATTGCAAATCCCTTGCTGAGTAATGCTGTTTAAAAGCAAAAAAATAGAAATGTTTTGACTTCATTCTAGCAGTTTTATTGTTTTTATCAATACTGTATTTTTATCTTGGAACTATGTTATTGTTTTGTACATGATAAATTAGTAAGTGATTATACTGATAGTATCAGGAATCTAGAATCCCTAAGGTTTATAGTACACTATGTATTTATAGTAGAAAAGGAAGGAGGTAACATTTTAAAATCCAGAATTCAGGTCAGAATTCTCTTCTGGTGGAATGGGATTGGAAATTTCCCTTGGAAGTATGCCAATGAAGCAAGATTATCACATGTCTTCACAGCAAATTTAAAAAGCAAACAAAGAAATAAAGACTTTCTAGCTTAATTCCCTAGGAATTATGTCATTCTGACAGTACATCTTCATACTAGGTCTGGCCTCCAATACTACTTTTCCAGACTTCTTACAGAAATTACCGATATTCTTGGGGCAAGGAGGTGCAAGATGAATAAAAATTATCTTATTGTGCCAAAAAGCAAGAAAGTTTATGGAATCAAATCAGAATTACACCAAAGCCAATCTGAATGTGGCTTCCGTTGGTCAAAATTGTGATCATCTCAAACATCAAAAAGTGAAAATTGGCCATAATTAAATCTGAAAAGCCACGATGATACACGAAAAAAGAAAAAGACAATCTAAGAGAGAGAACAGAAAAAATGTATTTCTATTCAGTTTTGTACTCCATCAAGAAGATCTTATTGAATCATTTATTATACCAATGAAAATATAGGAATAAATATATATAAATACATTAGTTAGAAGGCATTTTCTAATTCAAGGGAAATATCAGTTGAAAGACTTGATAAGATACATCTGGGAGTCATACAAAACCACCTGAAATAGACACAATTTGACTTAAATAATAGTGTGTATTTTAAAGAACCATGTGGTCTGAAGAATATAAATGAATGCAAGATTCCATCACATCCCAAGACTTGACATTTCTCAGGATATCAGAGTGAGTAGGAGAGTGATTGATGTAGGTGGGAGCTGCAGACTTCTTTGTGTAATCAGAAGAGTTAGGCAATAGAATCATGAGGACCCAGGGGAATGAGCCGTAGGATCATAACCCTCTTGAAATTATGGAATAATTGATATAACAACTGTAAATTGGGTTCACCACATTTCTAAAAAGAGTGTCTGGGCAGCGTACCATAGAATACAGGGCAACGAGGAAGCCTAGAGGAACTGAACAGAGGCACAGAACAAATAAACTCACGACTGTGGCATGAATCTGAAAAACTACTGGGCTAATAGTGGCTATTGGACTCATTCCATCCTTACCTCACGTAAAGCCATAGTTTGCTGCTGCCTGACAAGAAGATCCTTCTGACCCACTTTCCACCATACCCAGCTTCCCCAAGTGAACAATGATAATACTTTAAAAGGCAGAATTAAGACTAAATAATACATAGGCATAAATGTGTGTATTCTTATATCAAAAAAGGAGAGAATATGGTGATAAAATGAGCCCACCCATAATCCAAAGAAATTTAAAGCATATGCTCTAAAAAGTAAAATCTCAATTAATTCTTAAAAATCCCTAATTTTAGGTGACAGCTGTGGCTCAGGGAGTAGGGTGCTGGCCCCATATATCGAGGGTGGCAGGTTCAAACCCAGACCCAGCCAAAACTACACCACCAACAACAACAAAATGCCTAATTTTTTACTCTCTAAACAGACTTCATGTGACCTTCAATGTCATATTGTTCTTTGTTCTTCCAGAATGATACCATGATTCCCATCCTTTTCAAAGTGTATCGGAATTTCTTTTCAGATCTACGTTTACTTCATTAACAGAGTCTCCCCTTGTTTCCAATGTATCTTTTAATTTTTTTAAATCACCCTTGATCTAATTTATTGTTAATATTCCCATTTTCAAAATCTTTACTTGCATCCCCTTTAAACTGGTGTCCTAAGAATGGAAGTGTCTGACTTCTAAGTGAGAGATGCCTTCTTCCTTCCTCTTACCTGAAAATTTTAAATGAATTAAATAAGCCATGTTTTCAAAAGTCAGAATCTTTAAAAGAAAAGGAAGTGGCATGGACATTGGTCCAGTCATCTTGTATTTCTAAACATATGTGGTCGGGGATGAGCCCTCTCCACCTGCTGGAACATAACTGCCCTGTCCCTTAGTGATGTTAATATCAGCTCTCTATGCTGAGTTGATATCCGCTGTTACTCTTTCTCTCACATAGTGTTCAGCTGGAGAGGCTGGACCTAACAAAAAAAAAATTTAGAAAAGTCAGAGTCTGTAATCTTTTCCTGTATCCATGGAAAAGCCCAGGAATAAAGCCTACTGTCTCATTGATCAAGTGTCTGACAAAGCAACAGGGTATAGAGAGTGTCCCTAAGATCCAAGAATAGGTTCTATGGTGTCTCTTTGCTAGTACATAACGATTTCACGATTTCACTTGGTAGAACTCAGCACAAGACTCAGCCCTACTATGAAGCTAAACTATAGCTTTCACATGAAGGCTATAACCCAACTATGGCACAAGGCTATGGGGAAAGGACCAAGGAAGAGAAAGGGAGGGGGGAGGTTTGGGTGGAGGCAGGGTAACGGGTTGGGCCACATCTATGGTGCATATTTTTATCTATAATTAAAAAAAAAAAAAAGAAAGAAATGTGACTTTGAACAGAACTGCCCCAACAATGCGTTCACGCTAGAGCTTGACACTATCTACCTAAATTTCCTTCCATCCAGCTTGAGGTTCTCACTGTGTAAGACTTCTGTGAAATAGAAACACACACTGCCAAACCAGGGTCCACAAGTAGAGGCAGGGTGTGTGTCTGTGTGTGTATAAATACTTATTCACGTGTGTGTGTCCACATTTGTGTCTGTGCATGTATGTACGCCTGCGTGTACATGTCTCTGTATCTGTGTCTGTGTATCTATTTGTTTATATCTGTATGTCTTTATGTGAGTGTGTGAGTATCTAAGTGTGTCTGTGCATCTCTGTGTGCATAACTGTTTTTAACCTGCAAGCTGACAGAGGAAATAGTTTGTACACGTACATTCCTTTTTTAAAAAACAAGGGATGGTTTCATGAGTGTCCCTATCCCTTTCTCCTATTGTCACCATAAAATTTGTGGTTGCTTAAAGGCATTCGATTCTTATTGTACTTTTTTTTTTTTTTTTGAGACAGAGTATCACTCTGTCACCCTGGGTAGAGTGCCCTGGCATCATAGTTTATAGCTACCTCAAACTTTTTTTTTTTTTAATTAAATCATAGCTGTGTACATTAATGCAATCATGGGGCACTATACACTGGTTTTATATACCATTTGACATATTTTCATCACACTGGTAAACATAGCCTTCCTGGCATTTTCTTAGTTATTATGTTGAGACATTTATATTCTACATTTAGTAAGTTTCACATGTACCCTTGTAAGATACCTTCCCTCCACTCATCCTCCCCCTTCCCCTCCCCTCCCTCTCCCCTTTCCCCTTATTCTTGGGCTGTAATTGTGATATAGCTTTCATATTGGTTTCATATTGGGCTGTAATTGTGATATACCTTTCATATTGGTTTCATAGTAGGGCTGAGTACATTGGATACTTTTTCTTCCATTCTTGAGATACTTTGCTAAGAAGAATATATTCCAGCTCCACCCATGTAAACATGAAAGAGGTAAAGTCTCTTAAAGGCTGCATAATATTCCATGGTGTACATATACCACAATATATTAATCCATTCGTGGATTGGTGGGCACTTAGGCTTTTTCCATGACTTAGCAATTATGAATTGGGCTGCAATAAACATTCTGGTACAAATATCTTAGTTATAATGTGATTTTAGATCTCTAAGTGTTCTCCAAACATCTTTCCAAAAGGAATGTATTAATTTGCATTCCCACCAGCAGAACAGAAGTGTTCCCTTTTCTCCACATTCACACCAACATCTCTGGTCTTGGGATTTTGTGATATGGGCTAATCTTACTGGAATTAGATGATATCTCAAAGTAGTTTTGATTTGCATTTCTGTGATGATTAAGGATGATGAGCATTTTTTCATATGTCTGTAGGCCATGCGCCTATCTTCTTCAGAGAAGTTTCTCTTCAAGTCCCTTGCCCAGCCTGCAATGGGATCACTTGTTCTTTTCTTGCTAATATGTTTGAGTTCTCTGTGGATACCTGAAACTCTTGGGTTCAAGCAATCCCCTTGCCTCGGCCTCCCAAGTAGGTGGGACTACAGGTGCCCACCATAATGTCTGGATAGTTTTTTTATTTTTACTTATTTGCTTATTTTTTGAGGCAGAGTCTTACTATGTTGCCCTCGGTAGAGTGCCCTGGCGTCACTACTCACAGCAACCTCAAGCTCTTAGTCTTAAGTGATTCTCTTGCCTCAACCTCCCAAGCAGCTGGAACTACAGGTGCCTGAAACAACACCCAGCTGTTTTTTGGTTGTAGTTGTCATTGTTGTTTGGCAGGCCTGAGCTGGATTCAAACCTGCCAGCTCCACTGTATGTGGCTGGTGCTCTAGCCTCTGAGCTGTAGATGCCAAGCCAGTTTTTCTATTTTTAGTAGAGACAGGGTCTCCCTCTTGCTCAGGCTGGTCTCAAACTCCTGAGCTCAAGCGATCCACCTGCCTCAGCCCCCCATCTACTGTACTTTTATTTCGGTTCAAGACGTCACCTTCTTTTAATAATTATGCCTCTAAAAAACCATTAGTTTAAATGGAATCTTGTGAGGATGACAATTGGTAGTCCAGGATGTTTGGGGAAAACGACTGTTGTGTAGATTTAAGAAAAGATTGTAGTTGTTCTCTCTGATCCTGAAATCTCTGTCTTTAGGGAATAGTTTTCCCAGGTACCTGTAGAATCTAGTTTCTTCCATCTGCTTTTTGTCTTTTGCCCATGAGGACATTTTGTGACTTTTATTCCTTAAGGATTGACTCCTCTGGTATTTTTTTATTTTTAGTTTTCCTACTTGGAGAAGCTTCTATTGGTTCATGGAGCCTGGAGCTACAACCGGGTGACCAAGTGCATACTGTACTGCTTCTACAAGAACGTGGTCCTGTATATCATCGAGGTAAGGAAGGGTGATGCTTGTCTTCCAAGAAGAGGGCCTTCTCACAGAACATCTTCGGATATTTTGAGTCATTTTAAGGAATGGTTTTGTTAATGTAAAATTAAAGAAAAGATGCTACTGTGGCTCATTAAAACTTGGGTTTCCATAACCTCCCTTGCAACTGGGTATGCCACCCAGGCTTAGCTCTCCAGGTCCAGGCCTTTCTCCTCCCTTGCACTCCCTCATTCCTCTGTTCCTCTCTGCTCTGCTTCTTCCTTTGTGTCCTTGGTCGGAGGAGAATGCTACTGTCATAACCACCCTCCAGGATAAGCAAAGCATAGGCAGAAAGCCTCACACCTTCCCAGGTTGACAAAGTGACACTGTGGGGAGACCCAGTCAGGTTTTTCTTTCCTAGAATTAACAAGGCCTGATTTCTTGCTTTATTTCTCATGCACTCTGCACATCTCCTGAACATGCATTCACTGCTCCTGAACTACTTGGACACTGGTACTTATGTGTGTGGAGGTTGTGGCACTGTAAATGGGCAGTAAACCAGCAAGATCATTAGGGCTGTCACAGACAGTTTCTCAAGATGCTGATTCTGTTAGTAGTAAAACAAATGTGCTTGCTAGAGGCAGTATGCCCAGGAAAAAGTGGACAAGGTGCCTTCTGTTTGGTGTTAGTACCAGTCACCCTCTGCTATAAAGGTACAATATTTTTTGAGAACATCATGACTAATAGATTTCCAGATGTATTTCAAAAAGAAGAAGCAAGGAAGTCACTCTGTGGAGGAATGCAATACTAATTGCTTATGTTGTTTTAGTATTTTATTCTATTATGGGTTATTTTATGTTTGCTTTCTCAGTTCTTGGCAAAGAAGATCAACTTTCTCTGATGCAGTCTCTGATATATTCAGCTCAGATAAATCTAACAAGTACCTTGCTAATGTAACCGTAACTGTTTCTTTGTCAAGTTCTCTTATCATTCCCATTGAATCATTCAAGACAACTGTTCATGTCACTCATCTGGTAACTAAATTGCTAGAAGTTTTACCAGGTGGTACAGTCTATTCAATGCACTAGCCTACCCAACCAAAAGGGGAAATGAGGCAGAATTGTAACCTTTGTTGCTTCATCTCTGGACTGCCCAGGGCCCACCTAGAAATAGCAGTGTTTTTTTCTAATTTGCACAGTGGGCAGCCCCCTTGACAGTGCCCAGGTGGCACTGCATCTGCAGAGGGCACACCTCTTCTAATTCACACACAAGCTCCTTGTGGCCTGGGGAGCAGCCCTGATTCTCAAAAAATGGTCCAACCAACTAAAAAAGGTCTGGGTAAAGTCCTGACCCATTCTTCTCAATTTGAATCCTTTGTGTGAGACACGTCCTGTCTGTTTGTAGTAGCAAGTATTATTTCTCTAGTAAGAAAATATATAGCAGGGTCTTGAGAGATGTGGAGATGTAATCGCCATTTTATACTTCTCTATAAAGGTCATAGAAAAAAATAATGGCCATTTTTCTAGGAATAATGAGATTAAAATCAGTAATTTAAAAAATTATCTATGATTTGTCTGCTGTTCTTGTGCTGTAATATTCAACTCAGTCCACTCCAGCTAAGAGCCTGTAGATGTTGGGGTAGTGGGTTTTGGAGTTTCTTTCTTCCTCCTGCTCTTATTTCTACAATTGCATTTTGGCACTTAAAGATGTTTGTTCCCCTCCTTTTCCCACCTTTTTTTTTTTTTTTTCTTTTTTTTCTGTTGCTTCTGTGATAGGAGTAACTCCTGACAGTCACTTTGGGTTCGTAGATGATAGTGTGAAGGGGGTTGGGATCCTTCTTATATCCCACCCAAGGTTCCCATCATTTCATGCTATTAGGACTCTGAGCTTCTCAAGGTTTCTTAATAATCTGGTTTTCCTCACAACCAGCAAGTTACAGATAGTCTAGACTTCTTATCAAGACACTTCATGGAGCTCCCAACACTTTTGCTTTCCAGAGCATTCCCTGGGGCCCCTTCTTAGTCATTTACACCTACTATCTTGCTGCCTTTTTTTTTTTTTTTAACTTGAAGTGGGCTGAGGCTGAGAAGAATACAGTTTTAATCTGTCTGAGAAATTCCATGTGGAGCAAGACCCTAAAAGTGCCAAGTGAGTGCCTCCAACTGGTATTCAGTTGTGACCAGGTGACAGTTTTTAATGGTCTTTTGTAAACTGCCTTTTAAAGCATTCTTTATAAAGTTTGTACAAAGCTATGATTTAATAATAATTTTAAAAAAGTAAAAAGTCTCTTCCACTCTGTACCAAATTTTCTATTTAGTATTTCTAGGAGGTATTCCTTTGAAAATCCAAAAAACAAAATCTTTGACTGAGCCCAAATTCAGACCATGTCTGCCATTGCCAAATTACCGTATATATTCGAGTATAAGCCGAGTTTTTTCGGCACAAAATTTGTGCCGAGTTCGGGTTTTTCAGCACAAATTTTGTGCCAAAACAACTCGGCTTATACTCGAGTATATACAGTACTTCTTTTGCATCAACATGTACTTCAACTGTAATTGTAAATACAGGAAAGTACTACTGCATGCTAGTTTAGTGTGTTTTGAACTGTAAGATCAAAGACTATTGTACGTTGGTGTGCTGATTTGCAAAGAACACTTTTTTGTTCTAAAGACAACCTTATAATTAATCACTTAAGTAAGAATCAATTAAATACTTAGGTCTTTTAAATGGTTTTCTGATAGCCCAAAGAGAGTTCCTTTACAATAGCCAATATGTTTTTATCTCAAATGTCTTCTGAGACACATAACTTCCTAGTCATTTAAAAATAGTTTAAAAGCAATTGGGCAAATTAAAAACCAAATGCACCCATATAAGCATGTGTGCATGTGACACATCTTAGGACCTTAGCCATGAAGATGGGGGATCACTATTGAACTGCCAGTAAAGACTGTAGGGAAGAGCTGTAGGCCTGTGATGTGATGTAGCCTGCTGACTTGGCATAGCCATGGGAAAAGGCGGTTCTTCTATGCAAGGGACACAACGAATGTGCTGTCATTGCTGCTTGAAGCATAAAGTTCTCTGCCCTAACCCCTCACCCCCTGGCATATTATCTGTGCTGACCTTTTCCTTTGCAGTTACACAGATATTTATACATGCAAACTGTCAGTGTTTTTAGATAAGTGTCATTATGCTGCATAATCCTTCTGCAACTCACGTTTCAGGTAACGTGCATGATGGAGACCTTTACCCATTACTACGTACAAAACTGGTGTGTGCCATTTCACAGGGTGATTTCCTACAATCTGACCACTTCCTGCCTTGGTATATCTTCCAGTCATCTCTGGTTTCACTCAGAGTAACAGCTTGCTCTCTACGAAAGCCATGACTCTTCCACCAAAATGAGAGTGATCTAATTAAACTGTTTACACCACGGTGCCTTGAACACAACACGTGCTCAGGTTATGTGTTTTTATGTGATGAATTATCTAATGCCTCTATAGTGTGCCACCCAGAATTTATTCGGGCCATAGTACCCATTGATTCAAGTGATTTAAAAAATAGAAACAGAGAATGATGGAACCTATGGTTTTGTGGTGGCTCCATTAATAGGTATGCTTAAAACTAAAAATGCATACAACCTTTGCTTCTATCCCTTCTGCTTGCTGTCTTAATTTAGTACATTTTACCTGGTGGGTTGCAAAAACCACTTGTTTTACCTTCTCAACCATTTCTAATGCAGCCAGGATAAGATTTCTGAAACATCTGATCAATTCCAGTGTCTGGCACAATCTCGGGAAGGAACAGAGGTGCTCAAAAATGCCCTTCCAACACTCACATGTCTTTTGATAAATCCTCTTCTCTTTCCCCAGTCACTCGCCCTCCGTGGTCTGGGCCCCACTGTCACCAGCCTCAACTATCACTGCATCCCCCTCACTTTGTTTTCATCAGTGTTATGGAAGTATAATTAACATACATAAATTCAAAGCCTTTTTAAGTGTTGTGTTAATTAAATTAAAACTGGATATATATATATATATCTCATTATATATCCATATATATTATATATTACATATATATCATTAGAAACATACTGGTGAGTTTCTGTCTGCTCCCCATAGACAATGACAAGAATGTCACAAAGCCCTGGAGATGGAATGATGGTGATGGTTGCATAAAGATGGAAACATACTGTAACTAATACAGATGTGAACCACTGGAGCTGTACACTTAAAAAGGGTTAAGATAGTAGACTTCGTGTTGTATATGTTTGAACCACAATAAACAAAAGAAAAATAGAGAGCTCATAAGCACCTTGCTGCTCTCCTCACTGTGTAAAGACAGCTCATATGCTTTGGAGAGCTTGTTGAAGTTTTAGAAAACAAACTTTACATGTAGTTTTATTTTGTATTAAACTAATTAATTACTAAGTTTCAGGGATGTTACCAGATGAAGCATATTTCTCTGAAGGTATAATTCTGTTGTGGAGTAGAATACCTCTGAGAGCTGCAGGGTCTTGTGGGCAGATGGGAGTCCAGCTAGAGGGGGGCAAGTTCTCTGTGTGTATCTCTTGGTGGTGGAGATGGGGCAAAATTAGCACAGAGAGGGAAAGAGGAAGGGCTGGAAAGCAGATGTAAATGGCCAGGGAGGGGATCTGAATAGCTTGACAGGAATATTTTTACAATTGAAAGCTGGGATTCCTTTTTCTCCATTTTAGAATTGGCAAATTACATGGCAAAGGTGATTTAAGAAAATTTGTCTGTCAGATGATAACTAGAAAACATAAATGTAATTTTGTAGCTCTAATCCTGGAGTATAAATCATGACCATTATGTAACTATCTTTCCATATAATTTTAAGCAAAAAGCAAAGACTAGTTTTAAAAAACTCCTCTTAACTTTGGCAATGGGAGGGATTTACCTTAAATGCAAAGATTGGGAGTGAAGAGGTTAGGGAAGGAGTCCTATCAATTGTTGAAGTCCTGATCAAGCTCTCTGCGGTATCTCCTAAAGAAGAAGGGCTGAGTAAATTCTTTAAAGTCCCTAGACCATTTAACAAATTAGGAGTTAGTTACTGAGAACTTCCTGAATAGAGTACATTGCAGAGCACAGCCGCATCAGCTTGTTAAGCATTTCTTAGGTGTGCACTTGTCCAGGGCCTTTCTGAACCCCTGGGAGAAGGTTATTTGGAATAGATACAATATTTAATGGCAATACAATTCAAAGAGAAAAATAATAGGAAGACTTGAATTTAACTTACATTTCAATTATGATTTAGATGTCTTGCAAACTTTGGTATAACATAAAGAAGATAGCCAAATTACCTCTGAAATAACAATGAGACTTGGAAATTATAGTGGTGATTCCTAATATAGGGAATAACCATAACATGTGGATATTGATGTGAAAAATTGGGAATTATGTACTACTTGGAACTTGGAATGGCTCCTTACTTTTGGCTTACATGTCTAAGATATTTTAGTATTTCCTTGGAGTTGTTAAACTGATATAAGATAAAGACCAGGATATGGGATGCATATTTTAGCATGGAGGTCTGGAAATATTATCCTTGAATGGGAAACAGAGATTCTAAGACCACAGAAAATTTGAGACCAAATAAAACCTAGATAACAGAATTAAGTTAACAGCTGGTTAAAATTTGTCATTATCTGACAATCCTAATACAATCCTAATATTAATCCTTATATCCTAATAAAAAAAGACCTCTATTGAGTTATACTATGGAATATAAAAAAAGGCTTTATTAGGCTTTTGTTTTCTTTATTTTTAAATTTAAAAAGTAAATGAATTATGGTTCATGTATAAATTTCCATTCTAATCCAAAAAAAATTCTAGTAGATGAGTACTTACAGTTTTTTATTTATCTGCAAATGTATGTGGGTCATTAAGAAAGTTTTAGAATACACAAAAATCAGGAAACATAAAATCTGCATGAACAGAATCAAATTAAGCCCTTCCAGTAACACTGATAAGCTGAATAAGTTGAACTTGCATGGGTGAATCAGAAAGGATGCTGTTAATTGTGTTTCTTAGAAGTGAAATAACGGACACAGTCTATCTCAAAACTTTCATAGTGACCTACATGTGTATATACGTATACAAACATGCCCTTTCACTATTTTATAGCTTTATTTTTTTTCTGTTGGACCTGTGAGAGTTTTGGGGCTTTTCTTATATTTTTCAGGTCATTATTATTTGAAAATAATTATGTCTGAATTGCCCCTTATTTGATTTATTGGATGACTGGCTTCTTGGTTGAGAAGCCTTCACTAAATATGTTATTGCACAAATAAGCAGTGGACTTGGCCAGCCCCATTGCAATCTGGTATTTTTCCGAACAGTAACCCAGGCTGTACTTTAAGTGCTGAAAAATATCACTGACTTTGGTAGAGTTCACTTCACGTGTTAGAATTGACAGAGAATAATCATTTGCAACCATGGTCACAAAGTCATTCACTGACTTTTTCTCCTTTTGGCTGTAATGCGTGACTTAACTGTGCCTCAAAACAATATGCTTCCTCTGGACATGTTAGAAATCTTGTTATGGTAAAAGACAAAATTCCTGATAGCTGAGCTTTCCTCTTGTGGTCTGTGTGTCTGTCTTGGCAGAGGTGGCTTTATTATTTCCTAATATAGACTCTTTATTTGAGGGGCCACATTGGCAGCTACAAGTTTAATGTTAACATGTTAATAGATAAAAGACAAATTGAAAAGTACAGTTGACATATGGACCTTTTTTTGGAGGCTGTGGCTTCACTCATTGTGAAGCCATCCATTTTCTCTTAAAAGCTTAATCAAGTGCTGACCCCTGTCTCTGTAACAGGAAGAATGCCAAGACCAAGGGTACTGGGGCCAGCTCCACAAAGTTCCCCATCTGATAGGGGATGGAGGAAGAGAGAAATACAGTTGCTTCTCAGTGTCCATGGGAATTGGTTCCAAGGTTGGCCGAGCACTGGGCTTTACTGCAGGATATGCAAAGAAGCCAATGACACAGCACTGGTTTTTTTGAGAAAAGAAAAGATTATTGCAGCTTCATGGGCTAAGTTCAAATCTGTTCTTTTGGTTCTGTGGGCAGGGTGAGACTTTATTTTAGGTGTGATGTGAGGTTGAAGTCATCTTTTTCTGTGAATGTTCTGGGCTTGATGACTTATAACTTCTTGGCTCTGTACCTATAAAGTTACTTGATGTTCTGTTATCAACAGAATAAGGCTAAACCTGTCTCTGTGGTTATAAGACCGACTAGGGCCAGTTAGAACAGGTTCTGTGGATCCATCGAGACATCCTCTCTTCCCATATTCAGATACCAAAATCCTTGGATGCTCAAGTCCCTATGGCATAGTATTTGCATGTAATATATACATAACCTCCTGTGTGTTTTTTTTTTTTTTGAGTATATGCAATTTTTGTATATTATACTTCAATAAAGCCAAAAATTAAGATAGATGTTTGTATGTATGTATGTATGTATGTGTATAAATAAAAAAAAATACATATATATATACACACACACACACACACACACACACATATATATATATATACCACCCCACACACACACAGCTGTTTTAAATTACACATGAACTTTATGGGCACATTATATATACCTGTGTCCTTGCTCTATAAGTACTTTTGTTAAAACAGCATGTAGTTTTAAAAAATCTGATCAGATAACATTTGCTTTTTTTTTATTAAATCATAGCTATGTACATTAATGCAATCATGGGTACAATGTGCTGGTTTTATATACAATTTGAAATATTTTCATCAAACTGGTTAACATAGCCTTCACGACATTTTCTTAATTGTGTTAAGACATTTATATTTCACATTTAGTAGGTTTCACATGTACCCTTCTAAGATGCATGGTAGGTGTGGTCCCACAGATTACCCTCCCTCCACTCAGCCTCTCCACTCCCATCCCCACCCTCTCCCCTTTCCTCTTCTTCTTTGGCTATAATTGGATTATAGCTTTCATATGAAAGCTATAAATTGGTTTCATACTAGGGCTGAGTACATTGGATACTTTTTCTTCCATTCTTGAGGTACTTTGCTGAGAAGGATATGTTCTAGCTCCACCCATGTAAACATGAAAGAGGTAAAGTCTCCATCTTTCTTTAAGGTTCCATAATATTCCATGGTGTACATATACCACATTTTATTAATCCATTCATTAGTTGATGGGCACTTGGGCTTCTATGACTTAGCAATTATGAATTGGGCTGCAATAAACATTTTGGTACAAACATCTTTATTATAATGTTATTTTTGGTCTTCTGCATATATACCTAGTAGAGGAATTGTAGGATCAAATGGTAGGTCTATTTTTAGATCTCTAAGTGTTCTCCACACATCTTTGCAAAAGGCATATATTAGTGTGCATTTCCACCAGTAGTGTAGAAGTGTTCTCTTTTCTCCACATCTACACCAACATCTCTGGTTTTAGGTTTTTGTGATGTGGGCTAATCTTACTGGAATTAGATGATATCTTAAAGTAGTTTTGATTTGCGTTTTTCTGATGATTAAGGATGATGAGCATTTTTTCATATGTCTGTAGGCTGTGCACCTGTCTTCTTCTGAGAAATTTCTCTTCAAGTCCCTTGCTCAACCTGAGATGGGGTCACTTGTTCTTTTCTTGCTAATACGTTTGAGTTATCTGTGGATTCTGGTTATTAAACCTTTGTTGGAGGCATAAACTGCAAATATCTTCTTCTATTCTGAGGGCTGTCTGCTGGCTTTACTATCTTCTCCCATTCTGAGGGCTGTCTGCTTGCTTACTTACTGTGTTCTTGACTGTGCAGAAGCTTTTTAGTTTGATGAGGTTCCAGTAATGTATTTTTGGTGTTGCTTAAATTGCCGAGGGGAGGGGGGGGCATCCTCCAAATAAAATAAAATATTTGCCCAGGCCGATTTCTTCAAGTGTTTTCCCTGCACTTTCTTCTACTATTTTTATAGTTTCATGTCTCAAGTTTAAATCTTTAATCCAGTGAGAGTCTATTCTAGTTAAAGGTGAGAAAGGTGTGAGTCCAGTTTCAGTCTTCAACAGGTCTCCAGCCAATTCACCCAGCACCATTCATTAAATAGGGAATCTTTTCCCCACTGAATGGTTTTAATTGGCTTGTCAAAGATCAAATAACGTAAGTAGCTGAGTTCATCTCTTGGTTCTCTATTCTGTTCCAGACATCTACCTCTCTATTATTGTGCCACTATCATGCTTTTTTGATCACTATCGATTTGTAGTAAAGTCTGAGGTCTGGTAGCGTGATTCCTCCTGCTTTGTTTTTATTTCTGAGTAATGTCTTGGCTATTTGAGTTTTTTTTTCTGATTCCATATAAAACAAAGTATTATTTTTTTCGAGATCTTTAAAGTATGACAGTGAACCTTTAATAGAGATGGCGTTAAAATTTTATATTGCTTTGGGTAGTATAGACATTTTAACAATCTCGATCCTTCCCAGCCATGAGCATGGTATGTTTTTCCATTTGTTAACATCTTCAGCTATTTCTTTTCTTAGAGTTTCATAGTTCTCTTTATAGAGATCTTTCACATCCTTTGTTAGGTAAACTCCCAAATATTTCATCTTCTTTGGAACTACTGTGAATAGAATAGAGTCCTTGACTTTTTTCAGCATGAATATTGTTGGTATATATAAAGTGTACAGATTTATGAGTGTTGATTTTGTAACCTGAGACGCTGCTGTATTCCTTGATCACTTCGAAGAGTTTTGTAGTAGAATCCCTGGTGTTTTCCAGATATATATAATCATATCATCTGCAAAGAGTGAAAGAGTGAAGTGTATCCTATATGGATGCCTTTGATTACCTTTTCTTGCCTAATTGAGACAGCTAACACTTCCATTAAAATGTTAAAAAGCAGTGGAGACAATGGGCAACCTTGCCTAGTTCCTGATCTGAGTGGAAATGATTTCAATTTAACTCCATTTAATACGATATTGGCTGTGGGTTTGCTGTAGATGGCCTCTATCAGTTTAAGGAATGTCCCTTTTATACCCATTTTATTAAGTGTTCTGATCATGAAAGGATGCTGTATATTATCAAAAGCTTTTTCAGCTTTTTCAATTGAAGAATCATATGGTCTTGGTTTTTTAATTTGTTTATGTGATGAATTATATTTATAGATTTACATATATTATACCAGACTTGAGACCCTAGGATAAAACCCACTTGGTCATGGTGTATAATTAGTTTGATGTGTTGCTGGATTCTGTTTTCTAGGATCTTGTTGAATATTTTTGCATCAATATTCACTAGTGATAGTGGTTTATAATTTTCTTTTCTTGTTGGGTCTTTTCCTGGTTTGGGGATCAAGGTGATGTTTGCTTCATAGAATGTGTTGGGTAGTATTCCTTCTTTTTTTTATATTTTGGAAAAGGTTGAGTAATATTGGTTCTAGTTCCTCTTTAAAGTTTTGGTAGAATTCCGACATGAAGCCATCTGGTCTCAGTCTTTTCTTTTTAGTGAGATTTTGTACAGTTGATGCTATTTCAGAACTTGATATAGGCCTGTTCAATATTTCCACTTCATTCTAGCTAAGTCTAGGAAGGTGGTTTGCTTCTACGTATTGGTCTATTTTCTTCAGATTTTCATATTTCTGAGAATAGAGTTTCTTGAAATATTCATTAATTTCTGAGGAGTCTGTTGTTATTTTGTCTTTACCATTTCTGATTAATGAAATTAGAGGTTTTACTCTTTTTTTTCCTGGTTAGCTTAGCCAACCTTTTCAAAAAAACAACTTTTTGATTTATTGATCTATTGTATAATTCTTTTATTTTCAATTTAATTTAATCCTGCTCTAATTTTGGTTATTTCTTTTCTTCTGCTGGGTTTGGAATTAGAATGTTCTTCCTTTTCCAGTTGCTTAAGATGTCTCATTAAGTTGTTAACTTCCTCTCTTTCCGTTCTCTTGAGGAAGACATGCAGTGCTATAAATTTCCCTCTTAGGACTGCCTTTGGGGTATCCCAGAGGTTCTGATAATTCATATCTTCATTATCATTTTATTCTAAAAATTTGGTAATTTCCTTTTTAATCTTGTTTATGACCCAGCTATCATTCAACATATGGTTATTTAGCTTCCATGTTTTCCTATGAGTAGGCAGATTTCTGTTGATATTGAGTTCAACTTTTATTTCATGATAGTCTGAGAAGATGCAAGGAATAATTTCAATTATTTTAAATTTGCTGAGATTAGACTTGTGACCTAAGACATGATCAATTTTGGAGTATGTTCCATGTGCTGATGAGAAGAATGTGTATTCAGTTTTGTTAGGATGAAATGTTCTGTAGATTCTGTTAAATGCAATTATTGAATGATTAAGTTTAAGTCTAAAATTTCTTTGCTCCACTTCTTATTGTAGGATCTATCCAACACTGTCAAAGGAGTGTTAAAATCTCCAACTATTATGGAGCTGGAGGAAACCAAGTTGGTCATGTCTGTTAGTCTCATAAATTGAGGCACATTCTGGTTGGGTGCATAAATGTTAATAATTGAAATGTCATCACGTTGAGTGTTACCTTTAACCAAGATGAAGTGACTATCCTTATCTTTCCTTACTTTTGTTAGTTTAAAACCTATTGAAGGAGAGAAATGGAGTGGGAAGGGAGGAGATGGCAGAGGTATGACAGAGGGTGGGCAAAAGGCGGGACCACACCTATGCAGCATATGACAGGATACAAATCAAATCTGTCAAGTATAGAACGTAAATGTTTTGGCACAATAATCAAGTAAATGCGGTTAAAGCTATGTTGATTGGTGATGTAACCAGATTGTATTTAAAAAAAATCAGCACATTGTATCCCACATATGCATGAATGTATTCATGATCTATGTGTATTTAACTTAATTTTAAAGAAAATTTTTAAAAAGCCTATTGTATCTGTGAATAAAATTGCAACACCTGGTTTTTTCTGATTTCCATTTGCCTGAAATATAGATGACCATCCCTTTACCCTGAGTCTATATTTATCTTTTAAAGTAAGATGATATTCTTGTATGCAGCAGATATCTGGCCTGAGTTTTTGTATCCCATCAACCAACCTGTGCCTCTTTAGAGGACAATTTAAGCCATTCACATTAATTATAAACATTGATAAGCCTGGTAGAATTTTGAGTGTCAAGTTTTTTGAAGGTCCAGTGGACATTTTTAATCCTTTCACCACTGTGGAAGTTAGAATTTGATAAAAAGTTTCTGAATGAGTTTACTTTTGTGGTGGATTGCATGGGTCATTATGAGGGATAGGTCTAAGAATATCCTGGAGAGCTGGTTTATTTGTGACAAATTTCTTAAACATGTCATTATCATTAAAGTATTTAATTTCTCCATCATAAATGAAACTCAGTTTAGCTGGATACAGGATCCTAGGTTGAACGTTATTTTGTTTTAGGAGATTAAATGTCAGTGACCACCCTCATCTAGCTTAAAAGGTTTCAGCAGAAAGATCTGCAGTCATTCTAATGTTCTTCCCCTTATAAGTTATGGTTTTCTTACATCTGGCTGCTTGCAGAATTTTCTCCTTAATTTTAACTTTGGCGAAGTTAATTATGTCTCTAGGCAATGTCTTATTCAGGTTGAGTCATGATGAAGTTCTGAAACTGTCTGCTATATGAATTTCAGAATCTCTTGGCATGTCTGGGAAGTTCTCCTTCATTATCTCATGAAGTAGAGCATCTCTGCCTTTTGAAGCCACCTCATCACCTTCAGGAATTCCTATAAGGTGAATATTAGTTTTCTTTGAATTATCCCAGAGCTCTCTGAGATAATCATCCATTTTTCTCTTCACTTCTCTTCCTCTTTGAGCATTTGAAAGCATTCAAAAGCTTTGTCTTTAATGTCAGAAATCCTTTCTTCTGCTTGCTCCATTCAGTTACTGAGAGATTCTCCTATATTTCTCAGATCTTGGAGGGCTGCAAGTTCTTGTCTCAATGTGTCAAAATATTTTGTGATTTTGTCTTTGAATTCTTGTGACAACTTTTGAAATGATCCTTGAATTTCTAATTCCAACTTTACGTCCATTCTAGGAACCTTATTTGTAATCCAAATTCTGAATTTGATTTCTTACATCTCAGCCATTTGTTTATGAATGGGATATTCAGTTGTGTCTGCCATATCATTACTTGGGGGAATTGATCTACTCTGGTTATTCATGTTACTGGAATTTTTCTGCTGATTCCACCCCATCATTAGTTTACACATTTGGCTAGATGAGCAGTTCAGGAGCCCACAACCAAAATTCACCTTGAGTAGTGATTAACAAGTCCTTTGCCCAAGAGCTGTGACTGGTGTCTGTACCTTTTCACCTAGAGCTTTGCAAAGGACCCGTACAGTACTACAGCCTGGGACACTGGGGACTTACTTGGTGTGGTTGGGCTGAGTGGTTCTGTCTTTTTTTCAGCTGGTCTTTATCCTACCCTAGTGAATCAGGTACTTTGGGTTGAAATCTCAGCTTTGGACAAATACTAGCAATTAAGTCACCCTGCCCACCACGGGCAACAACTGGAAAAGGAAAATCAAACCTTTCCCTAACCACACATCCAGGGTACCACTTTGGATAGTCCTCGGGTGATTGGCCCAATTCAAGAGATCCAAATCAATTGTCCAAGTCAGCACCAGTCTCTGGTGGGAGATTTCAAAAGGTGTCTGGCACCGAGATAGCAGGGGTCTGCTGGCACCTCAAGTATGACTTGCTCTGGTGCTCCATGATGTCAGAAGGACCTACCCAGCAAATGAAGGGAAGGTTGATGCCTCCTTCCCCACCTTGCACCTCTATCACACCCAGTCACTGGTAACCCCTCAAGGCTGTGACCCAGTTCCCTCCAATGAACAGATGCTTTAGGGGTTTGTGCATGCCTGAGTCACAGGGAGATCTATGTCTCCTTGACCAGGCCACCACTCTCTATCCAGCAGGGGGAGCTGAGGCCTGACAACCTTGAGTGCTTAATGGAAGCTGGGGAGGTTCACTTAGTTCCAGCCCTGCCCCTGATTAATGTTGCTGACACTTATATTTTTGCAGAATTTGTTTCTGTCCTGGCTATATTCCCTTGTGGACTGGCATTATTTGAGTTCATTGAAACTGTGATTCAGCCCTGGTCTGTGCCACTGCCCAGAGCTGGCATGTCTGTGTCCCTTGTACTCTGTGTTGGGGTGGGGGTGGTTAGAGCTCACACTCAGCTCTCAGTTTCTGCCTCTCCCTGCTGCTTCTACGTCAGCTATGATCCCCTGGGGACTGGGTGCTTCTTAGGCTCACTAAAGCAGTCCTTCTGGCTCAGCCCTACCCTAGGAATACACAGTCTCTGCGCACATGTCTCATTCTAGTCTCTGTCCCCACGTTACCCACCCAGGCATGCACCGCCTCAGGCATACCCTTTACTCATGGGTCCTGTATTTCCATCCCAGATCTTTTCCACCAGTGGCTGTCACCGGAGAAGATGTCTGGCTTCCTCTGGTTGCCCAGAAAGGCAAGGATTGTCTTTTTAAAATATCCCCAGGGGTGTGAGCCCTATTGTTCCTGTCACTGCTGCTGCTGCTCTGTGCCAAGTGGCACTGCCTCTCCCTCTCCCATATGGTTCCCTCAGTTCACTGTCTTCTCCTTACTCCCATGCTGCAGAATCAGCACAGACCAGCAACAGTTCATGCCTTGTCCACACCTCTTGAGTAAATGCTTAAGAGTCTGGACTCCATGGGGGACAGGGTTCCAGACCTCAGGGTGAGAGTGGAGGGGAGTGCTAGGAGTTCAGAATTATAGGTAGAAAATATATACCATTTTATATAGCTTTATGCCTGGCGGGAGAGTGCCATGGTACACTAGTAAGTCCTCTTTAGGGAAGTAGTTCTGGTTTTTAGAGGATATCTCCCATGGGATAAAATAGGAGGAGATATGAACTCTTCTCACTTGTTTGTATGAAGTATACTGCGAGCCGTTCTCATAGGGGAAGGGACTTGCATCCACTTGTTGATGGATTTTGTACCTATTGTTTGTTTCCTTGGGGTCAGGAATGATGTGCATTCTTCAACCTTCTGCCTTGGCTCAGCTACAAACCATCAGTTTACTTGCTAAACTTCTTTAACTCTCCTTCTGGACGGGAGCCTCTGTGGAAAGCTGGCTCCAGTCAGCCATCTTGCCTCTGCCCCCAACATTTGCTTTTAATTGGAGTTTTCATTCCAGCATTATCCAATAGAATTTTCTTTGATAATGAAAATGTTCTATATCTGTGTTGCCTAGGGCAGTAGTCATAAGTTACATGTGCCATTTTTTTCCTTTTTTTTTTTTTTTTTTTTAGCACTCCAATCCCTTTCCCAACTCTTATTATCCCTCCCTCCAACTTGAATTGAATTGAGTTTTTTCTCCTATATGAGTATGTATTAGATCGTCTCCTGGCTTCATATTAGTATTGAGTACATTGGATATTTGCTTTTCCATTATTGTGATACTTTACTAAGAAGAATATGTTTCAACCCCATCCAGGATATTGCATAAGATATGAAGTCACCATATTTTTATGGCTAAATATTATTCCATGGGTAAATATACCACAATTCATTAATCCGTTCCTGAACTGATGGGCATTTAGGTTGTTTCCACATTCTGGTGATTGTAAATTGATCTGCAATTAACATCTAGTGCAAACGTCCTTAAAGTAAAATGATTTTTTTTCTACTGAGTAGATGCCTAGTAGTATTGCAGGGTCAGATGGGAGATCTTATTGGAGATCTTTGAGGATTCTTTGTATTTCTTTCCAAAGAGCCCGTATGAGTTTGCAGTCCCACCAACAGTGTAAAAGTGTTCCCTTCTCTTCATATCTGCCCCAGCATCTGCATCTTGGAGACTTTGTGATGCAGGCTAATCTTACTGGGGTTAGGTGTTATCTTAGGGTGGTTTTGATTTACATTTATCTGGTGATTAGGGACAATGAGCATTTTTTTAAATATATTTATTACCCCTCTTGTGCACTTTAAATCATCTGTAGATTATTTATAATGCCTGATACATTATAAATGCTATGTAAATCTTTGCTATACTGTCTTGGTTTTTGTTTGTAGTATTGAATCCTTGGATACAGAGGGGCTGGCTGCTCAGCATAAGTGCCCAAGGTTTCTGAGCATAGGTAACTGTGCACACACAGGCCTGGTGCCATCCCCATCCCTAGCACACCCTGGTTAGTAGAACCGGGATAGTTCCAATTTTGTGCTGATAATTTTTGAGCATGCAAATTTTAATTATATTTTAATACATTTTGGGAGAATTATTTAGAGAGACTTCTCATTGGGCATTTGGAAAAATGGGAATTAAGTAGAAGTACAAACATTCTGAATTCTGCTTTCCTTACCTCACTCATCTTCATTCTTCAGGTCTGGCACTCTTGAGTCATGGGGTCAAGATGAAGAAGACAGTCCCTGCTCTTGGAATTGTGTATGGAACTTGGATAAGATTTCCCACAGTTGTCATACCACATGGGTGGGTTCTGGCTTAGAGGGAGACAGCTTGTAATGAGAAGTCTTAGAAGTGGTCCTTTGTAGGGTCTTGGGGTCCTTGGGGTCCCAGGATGAAATGAATTAAGACCTGAAGGATGAGTAGGAGTTAATCAGGTGAGGACTCTGAGGAGAGGGGCAGGTGAGGTACCAGGTCCAGGCAGCTCCTCCCTTTGCCATCCACATGCTATTTATTCCTGCTTTGCGAGAGGCAGCAACCAGCCAAGGCCTTGGTGTTTAAAGGGGAAGAAGTGCCATGCACAGGGCCATCACACTTCAGTAGGAAGGTGGCTGGTGCACTAGTTAGAATGCTTTCTCAGTGGCCATCTGGTTTTTGCTAGTCAATAGAGCTGGGAGTTTATTAGCAAAAGGTGGCGAGAGGGTGAGCAGACAGGGAGAAGGAAGGTATTAAGCCAGAGAAATACTAGCAGTCTGAAGGGATTCCCTGCAAGATACACAATCACTTTGAACTTTACAAAAATAGATTTTTCCTGCTTTTTCCATTTGACAACATTTTTTTTAAATAATGTTTTTGCAGCTGCCTTACCTAAAAGGATCATTATAAAGATCCACTACTAAAAAAATAAAAATGGATTTAGGCATTGATGGCTTAAAAATGTAGTCTGTGAAACTCTATAAAATGTTTAAATCTCCTTGGAATAAAAAAAAAAAAAGACAAGTACAAACAGAGTGGATGCAAAACACTTCCAGGGCTCATGTGAACTGAGAGGTCAGCCCTATGCTGGGGCTTTGTTTTATAACCAGGGTACCCACTCTGTTACTGTGGCAGAAAGGAAATAAAACTCCAGAGCAGAGTCTGGCTCATTTCACCCCAGGCTTTAACACTCATGTATTCCAACTTGCTTCCCTTCCTTAAAGGCCGATTATGTGTAGAGACAGTACCCATGATGTTTAGTACTGATTGCTTGTAAGATACATGTTATTTTTATTTTCCACATTGGTTGGGAGTTCCCTAAGGGCAGGGACTGTTTCTTTCCCACTCTGTCCCCTATGAGACTAGGTACACAGTACTCTTTAAACAATATTTCATTGTGCACATTTCAGTAGAGGCAGACATGTAAGAATCTATTGGGCATTTTGTTTTGTTTTTTAGAATATAAGTAGCATATTGTTCATCTTTCCTTTTAGGAAATGTCTTTCTGATCTAACTTAAATCATTCCTAGTATAATTTTCATATATAAGGAACTATACCCTCCAAATACTAGAAGATGAATTTATATTATGTGACATTTAACCCCATATTTTGAGACAATAAAGAATCATTTTCATTTTTATTTTGACTCCCAAATAGGTTTTCATTTCTGTAAAGTTGACTTTATCAATTAGGTTTTTTTTTCCTGCTGGTTTTTCTTGCCAGTTTACTTTGTCTGTGTTTCTCTTCTATATTTTATTTTCCTATTCTTCCTTCTGCCAAGAGATACCTACTTGCCTGAAACTTTTTCAATCATATTTCCTTTAATTTTTAAAATAATTCTGCAACAGCTGGGTGCCTGTAGGTTCAGTGGTTAGAGCACCAGCCCTGTGCATGGAGTATGGAGGTGTAGGTTCAAAACTGAGCCTAGGCCTGCTAAACAAATAATAATAATAATTCTGCAATAGCATCTGAACACAAATTTACTGACCATGCCTGTCTATCCACTTTTTATCTCTTGTGTATCCAAATAACACCATTCTGAGCAAGTGGATATTAGTGATTTGATCAGTGGATGTGAGAGATGATAGAATATCCAAGATTAAGAAAGGAGACTATAGGCATAGGCCACAGAAAGGCCCATGTGTCAACAAGAGACCACTGCCTACAGCAGATGACAGAGAAAATGATGAGAGAGAGGCCGTGGGGATTAAGGACACCTTGCTCTAGGGGAGGAAAGTGATTCTTTTCTTTAGACAATCACACATTTGCCTGTGGAGGATCTTCTCCTTTTGTCTCAGCTGGTCAGTCTGACTTAGGAGCTGGACGTAGATTGTAAGCTACAGTTTTATATATACAAGTAAAGGGTATTTATGATAATACAATTTGTACTTCTTAGTCTTGGACTTAGGAGTTTGTTGCCTTCGATCTTCAGTTAAAGTAGCTTCTATTTATAAGGAATCTCATCTCCCCTCTAGTAAATGCTCCTACTTTTAAGTGGTAAACAGTTTCCATTGCATTCTGACAGCTCATCTGAGCCATGATACTGGCTTCCTAACAGATGTCCTAAGAGTTTAAAATCTCCTTCACTTCTCAAGTCCAGTGTGCTGGCAGATCAAGCAGATATTTAAGGACAGCTCATGAATAGACATTATGCATATGCTTTCTTTTCTGATTTTTCAGCTGAGGGGAGGCAAAGTAGTTTCATCCTATTAAATACTGCATGTACATCCAGAACATGCCAGTAAAATATTGATTAAAACATTGGCTTCTTTTATACAGGGAGTATAGGATAAAATTTATTATTGTTCCTTTAATTGAGCTGCATGTTGTTTTGATAATATTTTTGTTAGTTCCTTGCCAATTTGAAAGTAGCTTTTTCTTCCCAGTAGGTATTAACTAGAATAAGTTACCTTCTTGTTAACATGATCTTACGGGTTGACTTTAGTCTATTGAAAGTATTTACTAATATTAGTATGATATGTAATTTTCCTTTTTGTAAGGTATAATTTACATTAACCCCCTCTAATGCACGGTTCTGTAAGTATTAACACATGCATAAGCACTGTCATCACTACTGCTCTAGGCCACGGAGCAGGGCCATGCCTCCATAGATCCCCCAGTTCCTTCATCGTCAGCCCTGACCCCCACACAAATTCCTGGCAATGAATGGTGTGTTTTCTGACCCTATAGTTTTCACTTTCTCAGAATGTCATATGAATGGAGTTGTGTGGTATATGGCCTTCTGATTCTGGTTCCTTTTACTCAGCATAAGGCATTTAAGATCCATCCACATGGTGGTATCAGTATTCTATCCTTTTTTATTGCTGCGTAGAAGTTCATTGTATGGATATACAACTGTTTATCTGTTCACCCGATGAAGGGGCATTTTGTCTATTTCCTAATTTTGGTGATTATAAGTAATGCCTCCTATAAACACTCATTTTTTGGTTTTAGTAAAAACATGTTTACTATTTCTTTAATAAATAATACTTAAAAATGGGTGAGCTTCTGTTTTATGTCCTTGTTGGGCATAATTTCATGGTCTGATTCGCCATCTGTACATCTTTGGTGATGTCTGTTCAAATCTTTTATAGGATTATGCCTTTTTTGACAGTGTATTCTAGTCTAAGTCCAGAATTTTCCCTAAGGAAAAATTCACTGTGTGAAAGACCAATGTATTTTTCCATTTAATCTTTCCAGAAGATTTGCTTTTTACACCAAATGTTTCTTTGTAGTCAAACACCCACCCTCACCTCCAGTCTCTGACTACCAGTTGTGTATTAAACCAAATGAATATTCATTTTTATTTCAGGTGGCAAAGGACACAGTTTTGGACATTTGGAGTATTCTTGTAGTCATACTGGAACTTTCTGAAACTAATAGTGCAGCTTGGAAAACCAGAGGATAAAGGGGCTTTTGTGTCTTCCCACTTCCATCAGGTCCCTCTATCCCTTACTTTAGTTTACATGAGGGAAAAATCAAGCAAGAGCTTCACCCCAAGGGCCTCTCATTTCATAACAGTATGGGCCAGGCCTTTCTCCCTCTTGGTTTCTGGAGCATGGCTTTCCTGTGGTTTGGGAATTTTGGACGCTTAACCCCAAGGGACTGTGAACCAGTGAACCAGAGGCCAGTCAGGAAGTCATTGAACTTCAGGGAATATAGTAGTTTAAAGAAGGGCTTGAGCAAAATGTGACAATAAGAAAGCATGATGATGGTGGGAGAGGGGTGAGTTGGCCTTGTGACCAACACCTGCCAAGCATTCCTATGCAGAAGATATGCCAGCAGCCTGCAGACCGGGTTCCCCTAGCACTGCCCTTCACTGGTGGCTCAGAGCAGCCTGGTTGCAGGTGAGGCCCTGCAGGAGGCTACGGCAAGGATGGAGCTTCCAGCTCAAGCTGTGCAAACCTGACCATACTTCCTGCCAGCTCTCAGCCTCATTGTCCTTTTCTGCAAAATGAGGATAATAGAAGTACATGCATCAGAAGTTTGTGAAGATGAAGTAAAATCATATGAGAAAGTATTTAACTTAGTTCTGACTACATAGTGAGCCCTCAGGTTAAACATTAGCATTATTTTAAAGTATTTAGCACTTGACAGACCACAGGACTATAGCATTGTTCAGGGTTTGAGGCTCTGGTCCGAGCTTCCCCCTGGTTTAAGAATCTGCCCCACAACAGATGGCATTATGCTGTCCCACAGCATAGCAATTATAATCCTTTGCAGGGAAGCCTTCTGGGGAAGGGGGTAGTAAGTCTGGCCTTCCGTGTTTTAAGACAGCTCCACCTTTCACATAGCTCTTAGGCATTGCAGCTCTGTATCCTCACCATAGCACACAGTAGCCGTGACTGAATCTGCTAGACTCTTCCTTGACTTGCTTCTTGTCTATGCATTGCTAACAATTGATGTTAACAATGTTAAATTGCTAACAAATTTATTCCTATTCATAACTGGGAAATAATTCTGCTCATATCATCTATGGCTTCATCTTCTCCCATGAACCATTTGGTATTTACAGATTTCATTAGTTAGCTTAGAACCGCAGACACACATGCTTTGCCTGAGTTACATCAAGAATAGGTCAATGAAACACAAACACCGGTATTTGTCCCTTTGAAACTCAGCCCCATAGTGTTAAGAACCTCACGTTCTATAGAATAATAGTCAGAATTTGTTGAATTGAATTGAGAATAGTTGTGTGCCCATGGTATTTCAAAACCATAGATATATAAATATTTTAAATGACAGTAATGTTAACTGTGTCAGTATTTGGAAATAATGGAGAATTACGTTAAGTAAAAATTTAGTATAAAACATGTATACAATGACTACAGTTATGTGAAATATGTATGTAAAATATTAAAGATCAGAGAACAGAACACAATAATGTAATTAGTTTTTGTTTAAAGTTTTGTAGAATGTTTTCCTTACAAAGTTAAATAAAGATAAATCTCAGTGTTTAAAAACAAAACAAAAACAACTTCAGCTCCTAAAGCAGTCCACTGTGCTTGGAGGTTGCTGGGAGGAATCCGTGTGAAAGTGGTTCCTCTGCTACTAGAACATGAGTTTTCCTGGATTCTTTCAAGCTTAGCCATCAGCCCCGCTCCCTTTAGGCTGTCCTAAAGTTCACCAGCTTTGGGGCACACCACTACAAGAACAAGCAATAGCACTGTGTACCTGGCCACTAGTGTCTGCTAATCTGGAAATGGAAAGTAAATTTTTTGGACACTGTTGCTCTTCTTCTTGCTGAGAATATTTTAAATCTATAAAACATAGGTGCACTTTGTACATGCTTGGCTTTTGAGGGGGCTTACAAGGGAAAGCTATCCAAAGGCCTGAACTAACTACTTTGTCTTTTTGCAGAAATGAAACAAACAAAAGTCATTTTTTATGTAACTTGACAGCAGAACCTAAATTGCTTAACTTAGTACCTTTTTAGAACAGTATCTAGAATTCACTCTATTTTTGTCCATGATTAAAACTAATAAACTCAATTTTAAGAACTATAAAGGAAATAAAATATGGTATCCATCTCCTTTGAGCTATAAAGGCTACTAATCAAAAACCTCATGTAATCAATGTGATATATCAGACATTGGTTATGTCTATGTACATTTACTGTAAAATTCAAGTATAAAAGCTTTCATTTCATGGCAGGCCACATAAAAATAATGAAATAATGCTGCTTATTTCCTCTTGGCAGCAGTTTTTGTTAACCGTATGCAGCTGATGTCACAGTGTTTAGCCACAGAAACAAAAAACACAGGCAGTTGTAGTCGAGTGTGTCTCATCAAGCCTGTGCCTGTGCTTCTGTGTCAGTGGCTGTGTTCTTCAAGGCCCAGGTCAAGTGTCTGGGACTCCTGTCCTCGATCTCTTCATGCTTTGAAATTTTTACAGTCAGCAGGTAAAAGGTGCACTGCGTCTACAAAACATTTCCCAAGTATTTCTTAATCCTTCAAATAAGATCATGGATTCCTTCCAAGGGCAGAATTGCATTTTTGTTAATTTCATTAATTTGTTTCAAAGCAATCAAGGAAATGACAACTGCTGAATAAACATACTTAGTGACTCTCTATTAATTTATATAACTAGTCTCTTTGACAGTTCTTGGGAAAGCTCATCACCTCTTTGGTATCCCTGGCTGTGCTCTGTGAGGGCCCCTCTTGAGAAACTATGGCTGGGTCTACACAGCAGCACTTGCAATCCCAGCATCTGGTCCTATAACTTTAAAATCATATTTAAAACTTTCCCCATTGCCTGAATAAAAATGTGTGACTTGCTGGTGCGGTGGTTCATGCCTGTAATTCTAACACTCTGGAAGACTGAGGCAGGTGGATTGCCTGAGCTCAGGATTTCGACCAGCCTCAGCGAGAACGAGACCTCGTCTCTACTAAAAACAGAAAAAATTATCCAGGTGTAGTGCTGGGCACCTGTAGTTCCAGCTACTTGGGAGGCTGAGGCAAGAGGATTGCTTAAGCCCAAGCTTGAGGTTACTGTGAGTAGGGTGACGCCATGGCAATCTACCCAAGGTGACAGAGTAAGACTCTGTCTGAAAAAAAGAAAAAAAGTGTGATCCTTCCAAGTGACCACCATACAAAAACTTCTTGATGCACCTCAGTTTTAACTGTTCTGCAGCACATCTGCTTCGTTGAGTTGTTGCTTAAAGGTTTTCAGAATAAGTTTCAAGAGAACTATGTAGACTTTATATATGGCGGCCATAAAGTTCGTGAGTGATTTAAAATAGTGTGCAACTTTCAAATTGCACATGAGCTTTATGGCCACCCTATATTTAGTCAGGCCATCCCAAATATATCAGACTACCTAGCTATTTCTGCATGATGTAATAACAATCAGAGAGGTAAAAATCTTATTTTTCTACATTGGGAAGAATACTGGCACACACTACTTTTAATACCATGGCTTGTGTCTGTGTTTTAGCTTTATGTTGTGTAAGCATATACTTGTGTATGTATACACACTGGTATATGTAATTATTTATCTGTGTGCACACATGTATAAATATAAATGTGTGTATGTACTATCAGGCTTTCTCAGGGGAGACTTAGTGTTCTTTACTGTAAAGAAATTTTGTTGGTAATATAAAAGGTATTTTGTGTTAACCCTTAATGAGGAGATGTGAAAAATTCCTTTGCTATCTAACAGATCATGGTGAAGATCATGGGAAGGGCCTACATTAAAAACCAGGGTTTGTTTTTTTTCTGATGTCATGTATATGTGTACGCAGGTGACCGTACTTTAAACTCTTTTTACTTTTAAAAGCAATCCTACTTCCCAGTTGTTTAAGTAAAATTGGCATTTGAAGACCAGTGCCCTGTTCGCCCACTTCCATTGGCCAGGAGGCCCTGGAGAGTGGTGTAGGCTGTTTGAGGAGCAAGTACTCATCCTCACCTCTTTCCAGACATGGTGGGGGAGGAGTCAATCCTGATCCTCACCTCCTTCAAACTTCCAGGTTTGTTTGGTACTTGGTGGTTTTGTGTCTGAGATGGGCAATGCTGTGGGGAGAGGACAGAGGCTCTCAAGGAGTTTGTGGGTTCAGAGGTGTTCTTGGTGGCCATGAAAGGCATATTTTCCCTCAAGGAGAAAAGAGGTAGGAGTTCAGGATGGTGAAGCCACCTCAGTAAGCTCACAAAGCTGTGTGCACACCTGACATTAAGACCCACTTCCAGTTGGTTACCTGATAGAAGTGAAGACTGAGGTTCACTCAAAAACCTGTGCCTGAATGAAGCTTGACAGTGGAGTTATTTTCAATCACCCAAATCTGGAAACAACACATTTGTCTCTCAACTGAGAGATGGATAAACTGTGTATTCCATCCAGTTTGGGAAACACTTAACTCTGTAATAAGTAGGAACAATCTATTAGCACACAGGACAAAATGCTTTGGTGTTCAGACTAAAAAAAATGACAAACTTTTGTATGATTATATATATATGCATGATTTATTTGACATTCTGGAAAGACAAAACTTTGGAGACAAAATATAGATCATTTGTTTCCAGACCATAGGGATGTAGAAAGAAGGTAATTCCAAGGAGCCTGAGGGGCTTTGGGGCTGTGTGGTTACACAATTAAGTTGTCGCAAGTCAGAACTGTACACTGAATTAAAAGGTGAATTTTACTGTATGCAAATTATATCTAAAAATAAATACAAAGCTGAGGGATATTCTAGAAATTTTTTTTTTATTTATTTATTTTTTTTTGTATTTGAAATCAGGCCAATGGTCACATCTTCCAGAAAAATCTTTGACTTAGAGGTGTTCCCAGCCCAGGCACAGGCTTCAGCCTCTTGTTTGTAATCTCAGCAGTCAGGCCTACTGAGGGTGATCCATCCATCCCAGCCTCAGTTTTGATACAAGTAATAGGGCTGTGACCAAAACATTGGTTCTATGACATATAAGCCAGAAGGACATTTAAGAAAACTGAAGCTTAGTTCCCATCAAGACAACTTAAGCCTGGAAAAATTACGCATGTACTTTATAGGCACATGTGAATAGTAAGAAGAAATTTTCTTCTACTTTCTCATTTCTGGGGTGCTAGGGCTGGGATTTTCATCGATACCACTGTGCCAATCAAAGCTTCATAGTCTTCATTATTTTTGAGTTGTAAGAAGATGATAAAGTGCTCATGTTTGTATACATTTCCTTAATTTTTAAGTATGAATATTACAGTAAATGATAAACCATAATTCATCATGCAGGGACCTTCAGTGCCCACATGCAGCATATTTAGTCAATTTCTTTTTCACATCCACTAAATGACAGCTGAAGGAATTTCTTTAGAATGACAAATTTTCAGCATCTCGACATAGATTGTTTTAGATGTATATTTTTACTGGGAATGAATGACTTTTAAGTAAGCTTTTCTCAGAAATAATAGGGAGAAGAACTGCTATTTCATATGTCAAACTTACAGAATTTTTTTTTTACCTTTTGAATTATAGTCAAACTAATCAGTAATAATTAACAAATATATTTTTTTAAAAAAGAAAATTCAGAGATTGCTGAAAAACATACATTTACTAGAATTAAACCTATTGATAAATAGTAAAGAAATTTGTTTTAAGTTTCTTTGGCCCATAATAAGGAAAAATTAATTTAAAATAGTCTAGAATTCTTTCTGGTGCTTTATTGCATTTTACTACTTAATCAGTCCTTAGGAAAAAAGATCAAAACTTGGCACATGGAGAATGCATTTTTTTTTTTTTTTAATTTGTGGGATTGAACTAAAATCTGGAGTTGACAGATCAATATTTCCCTAACATACCTGTTATTAACATTATGATCACTTCATAGGATCCTAGTTTCTTTTTTTTATTGTTAAGTCATAGCTGTGTACATTAGTGCAATCAAGGGGTACAATGTGCTGGTTTCATATACAATCAGAAGTATTCTCATCAAACTGTTCAACGTAGCCTTCATGGCATTTTCTTAGTTATTGTATGTAGACATTTGTATTCTGCCTTTAGTAAGTTTCGCCTGTACCCATTCTAAGATGCACCATAGATGTGGCCCCACCCATTACTTTCCCTCCACCCTAACCTCCCCCCTCCCTTCCCCTTCCTTGGCCCTTTCCTTATAGTCTTGTGCTATAGTTGGGTTAGAGCCTTCATGTGAAAGCTATAATTTAGCTTCATAGTAGGGCTGAGTACATTGGATACTTTTTCTTCCATTCCTGAGATACTTTGCTAAGAAGAATATGTTCCAGCTCCATCCATG
>CAUYPK010050985.1:0-11645 GCA_963574355.1 Loris lydekkerianus
AGGAGCAGCAGAATCCCACATCCCTGGTATTTGTCCCTTTGGGTGCACTTACTGTCCTATGCAGTAGGTCCCTTGCCACTCCCTCCACCCTGGGTGAGGGACCATCGTTTCCCTTTTAACAATGCTAGCTATACAGGGAAGCGTGGCCTCTCACTCATGCTGAATATGGCACAGCCAAGTCAAGGTTATATCTTTTAGGAGAGAAATGGGCATTACCGACTGCAACAGGGAGCATAGTAACCTTGGACAAATCTGCCTTGTTCTTGGTTCACTGAAATGAGCTTCCTCACGACCCAGTTCCTATGATATTAAAGATACCTAAACCTTCCAAGTTCCTCCTGGAGAGGATGCCTAAGCTCCTTTCTCCTATTTTCTATTTCTCCCCTAGATGGTTACATCAGCAATGACCACCTACCCCTCTTCAGAGGAGGCTGTCAGAGTTGGCCATGGAAATGGAATGCCAACATGGTAACCGTGTCAGAATGTCCCCAACATTAAGCAACAGGGTGGCCCTTTCCTTGGTGTCATCATTACCTTGTACTCATGGATGTGGCTCAAGGGTGAGTCATCTCTGTCTCTCCAGTGTTCAAGGGGAAGCCCTGAGATGTACTGGGCACCCCTTTGTGGAATAAATTGTTCATGTGTCATTTTTCTATCTGGGTCTAGATGATCTTCCCTTTAAACTTTCATCTAGTCCCTCTGACATCATTCTTAACCCCAAATGAGAGCTATCCAGCAACCCCAATAAAGATATCAAAAAGGATGAGGTCAGAACTGAGTTGGATCATCTATTTTTCCTAATTACTAAACAGCATAAGAGCTTGTGAAAATCTGTCCTAAGACCCCTATGGGCTTACCCTTAGTTGTAAGCAATAATGAAAGGACTAAAAATACATGTGACAGGCATAGTGACTCATGCCTGTGGTCTTAGCACTCTGGGAGGCTGAGGCAGGTGGATTGTTTGAGCTCAGGCGGTTGTGACCATCCTGAGCAAGAGTGAGACCCCATCTCTACTACAAAAAAAAAAAAAAAAAAAAAGGAAAAACTAGCCAGGCATAGTAGCAGGTGCCTGTAGTCCCAGCTACTAGGGAGGCTGAGTCCAGAGGGTTGTGCAAGTCTGCAAGTTTGAGGTTGTTGTATGCTTCCACAGCATTCTACCCAAGCAGATAGAGTGAGCCTGTCTCACACAAAATAAGTAAATAGACAATGACATACAAGACCAGGAAGACAAACTGAGTTTTCCTTTGAAAGTGTTTAATTTCCATGGTTCCAATTTTAGGCACATTCACTGATGTCCTGGGATTAGAACAGTCCTCTCCATCATGCATTCATCTGTTAAGTGTTTATCAACACCCACCTATTTGCACAGCAGTCTGCCAGCTAGGTCCTAAGGGGTGTAGGAGAAGTGAGTGATGCTCTCCTTGTTCAGAGGGTTGACAGTCAGGACCTACATTGGGGTAACAGTTCCCTCAAAGAGCTTAGAGCAGGGGGCTCAGCTTAGTGGCCTTGGTGGGGAAAAGGGAGGCTGTGTGCTTTAGAGAAGCTTGGAACACAGTGGGCTTCTGTGTCTTGCAGGACCCGAGCCCTGGGAGATTTATAGCCACGTGAAGTTGGAAGTTGGGCTGCCCAAATCCCTGGGTTCAGCGGGAGATGATTAGAAAGAAAGTTATTTAGAAGGTTCGATAGAAAGAGGAAATGGGGGGAGGGGGATGCCCGTGGCTCAAAGAGTAGGGCGCCAGCCCCATATACCAGGGGTGTTGGGTTCAAGCCTGGCCCTGGCTAAAACTGCAAAAAAAAAAAAAAAAAAAAGGAAATGAGAACCTCAGCTTCTTAACCAAACATGGCTTATTTACAGGAGGATGGGGTAGGGAGAGGAGAATGTGGGGAGAAAAGCACCGTATGTACATTGTGCAAATGCTTAAGTCTAAAAGGCAGATGGGACTGACTGGAAAGGGAGAGCCTTAAGACAAATGCCATTGGAACGGGCTGGTGAATTTAGAAAGGCTGTGATAGGGGTGAATCCAGAGCACCTCTCCTGGAAAGACAGGACTTAGTGCTGTTATGAAATTAATTTTTATTAAGTCTCCAGTGCTCTAAAACACTTTCTAATCCCTTTGATCTCCCTTCTGATATTACTTTATTCCATGTCTCTCTAGCCCATCCATGGGAATCCTCCCTCCAAACCCCCAACTCCACATTCCTTTGAGTCTTCAAGGCTTAGTTAATTCTTATTTTATCTGTGAGGGGGCAGTGTCTAACACAGTCAGGAGGTGTCCCTGTTAAGGTGTCCACAAACAAGCCCTTAGGTCAAAAGTTTCAGGTTTCCCTTTAGCGGATTAACTCCCTACTTGGTTGGCTCTGAAAGGTCCACAATCTGTGCACAGTATTTACTTAAGACAGTGGTGCAGCCACTTCTCTATTTCAGAGATGATGTTAGAGACGTGATTCGCCTGGGGTCTGTGATCATTGCTTTCACCGGCCTCTGGCTGTAGCACATTGCCTCATGCAGTAAGAAGCCACAGTTGCCCTTCAAGGCTGATTCAATGGCATTTAATGGTATCTAACCCTGGCTCCCTGCCCTCTGGACTTAGATCATTAAGTTGTAGCCAAAATCTTAGCTCTGAAGATGGAGACGGGATCAGGTACCACATGGTCCTGAGTGTAGGAGACAGTCTGAATGTGTCCTGTCACTTGATAGCAGACAGACACTCTTCATCAGCTACTCCCGACTCCAGGCGCCAGGAAGTAAGTTGAGGTCAGGGAGTTTGTTTTATCTACTGATTTGGAAAAATATTTAGCCTCCCTGGAACAGGGATGTGCATTCCGTGTGCCTGAAGCCATGAAATTTGGCAAGTCCCATATCAGATGCCTAAAACTGTTATACAACTCAGTCTAATTTAGATTGTAGGGCTGCTAGAGGGAACCAGGTCTCTCCCTTGGTCCCGAAGTCCCCCTGCTGACAATCCTTAGGGTCTAATAATCAATATCGGTCAATAATATTAATCATAATAATAACGCTATCTGTTGTCAGATTTGAGCTACAGTTCAAGATCCACAGCTTTGGATAATCAGAAGTTAGAATTTGGTCCAGGGGGATATGAGAATAACTGGTGCAATAATTTGGCCGTCTTATAAATGAAGACAAAGATGTTTGACAATGTGAATTAGAATGAAAACATCTCCCAAGCTAGTGTTTCTTCCACATTTGGGTCTGGCTCCTAGAAAAGGACAGTCATCTTTCTTGTAATTTTTCACTGAAGAAGCCATTGAATATCTGACAAAATTTCTTGAAAATTATTTTTTAGAAACTTTAATTCTGCTCCTTAGTTTTGTATGGTATACGTGAATCTGTGAGGGCGCACGTGTAACTGTGTTCCCTGGGAAAATAACACCTAAAACAGAAAAGCAGACTCTAAATCGGTGTGTAGCACTTACCTAGCAAAGGCTTGGTGTTGTGTGTCTATGAATGTACAAATGTGTGGAGAATTGTTGAGAGAGATTCAACCAGATCTAGATTCAACTTGATCCTTCAGCTTTCTCATCTGCATTTTCTGTTCATCACACCAAAGTATATTCAGTGGAATGTTAATTTTGCAGAATAAGGGGGGAAAAGATCACAGGGGAAAAAAGGGAACCATAGTTAAATAAGTTGGGATGTTCAACTGACTTTTTAATTGTAGGGTCACTCAGAGCCTTTAAAATATTAAAATGTAATTGGACTCTCAGAGAGCAATGGCATAAATTAAAATGCAATGAATGTCTAAGCATTGCCCAAACTCACCCAACTTTGGAAATGGTTTTTCACAGAGCATCTGATGGAATTTAATCATTTGGGGAAACAATGACAACATTCTTCAGAACTCTTCTGTTTGCAAGTAACAGAGACCAAACATTAGCTTAGACAAAAAGAGGAAACCATTTGCTCTGGTAACCACATCAAGGTGGAGATAGCCTCACGGACAACTGCAGTAGCTTATAATAGTTAATCTTTATTGTGAGATGACTGTGTGCCAGGCACTGTTCAACATGCTTCACATGCAGTAATTCATTCAATCCCCACAACAGCACCATGGGTTAAGCACTATTATTATCTCCTTCTTCCAAAAGAGGAAACTCAGATTTCTCAAGGTTCCCTAGGCAGTCTGGCTCTGAGCCCACACTTGGAACCACAAACCTTGTGCTTCTCCAGGGACTTAAATGCTGTCAAAGTTTATTTTCTCTGTGTGACTCTGGCATCCTTGGGCCTATTGAATTCTCTTCAACTGGCTCTCTCTATGAGCCTTCAGACGTGGCTCCCACCTCCCAGCTCGTCCCTTCACCTCCTTCCCAGGAAAGGGTTCTTCCTATAATTCCTATTTTAAATATTTTGGGAAAAGGATGTGACCAGTTCCTGATGTGAGGTTGTGTGCCTAATCTTAGGACAATAGGGTGGAGGTCTGGGTGGGTATTTAGGTGGGCTTAGCTCATGAGCCACTGTGTGGCTGGGAGAGTAGGGGACTGAGAGCCACTGTGTTGACACCCACTATGTCAACGTCCTCAGGTGGGGTGAAGGGGGCAGTTCTTTGAAAGAAAGAAGGTATGTTTTCCAGAAGAGGAGACCTGGGGCACCAATATTCAAACACACTCTGGGAACTTTAGAATCCTATGGGATATGTATGTAGAGTGGCCAGCATGCTTCCTGGCACTGGAATAAGTCGTGGATTCATCACGGCTACTGGTCTAGGCAGGCTGCAGAAGAGAATGACCTTCCTTTTAATGTGGCTATGCTGAACTAATCAGGTAGAAGTCTGCTCTGCATAGTGAGTCCCAGAGTTAAAAGAGACGGGACCTGCCAGGCCAAAGTCTGGGTCTGAAAGGTCAGGCCAAGCTGGCAGACAAGTCAAAGGAGGTCAGGGAATGGGGCAGCCAGATCCAAATGTGTTACAAAGCACAATCGTGCAGAGACCTTGTCTAGGAGCGAGGGGATAGGCAGGGGTCAGACCAGGCAGAATGTCCAGCCCAAAGCAAGGTCTGGATGGCTGTACTTTGGCTGGAGCACAGGTTCCCAGCCTAGAGAGGTCAGGGAGCAGTCAGTCCTCAGAGGCAGAGCAAGGAGATAGAGATCAATGCCTCTGATTCCAAAATGAGGATGCAAGTGTGTACCAAGTGGATCAGGGGTTGACTGTGCAGCCAAGGGATGCCAGAGAGAGTTTCCTCTAATCCCCAGAAGAGAAAGTCAACACAAACAACACGTGACTTCCTTCAGCCAATCACACCCTCACGTTCTAAGGGTCGGCCCTGGTGCTTGCAGGACAGGGTTGCCAAATCCCAAATAGGGGCACGCCGCGGGCACTTGCCACGCAGACAGCTTCAGTTCTGATAGCATGTTTTTGTCTCTCCACCCCCATCCCCCACCCCCAGCCTTTCCCATCACCCAGCTCTGTTCTCAGGATCAGTGAGGAGTGGCATGTTTCGGCCTGCTCTTTTGCGAGTACCCACAAAAAGGATGGGTCCTCACTCACCTTTGTTGTTATTCATTTCTACTGCTGCTGTAACAAATCTCCTCAGACTTAGTGGCTTAAAACAGTGCCAATTTATTATCTCATGGGTCAAGAGAGCAGAAGTCAAAAATGGGTTTTACTGGGCCACCATCAAGGTGGCGGTGAGACTGTGTTTCTTCTGGATGCCTGTTCCCTGACCTGTCCTACCTTTTAGAGGCTGCCTGCAATCCCTGGCTCACAGCTCCTTCCTCCACCTCTGAAGGTGGCCATGTAGCATCTTCTAGTCTGTCTCAGACCAGATCCCCCAGTCTCTGTCTTCTAAGGACCCTTGTGAGTACATGGGACTGGCCCCCTCCCTATAATCCAGGATAATAGCCTCATCTCCAAGTCCTTCACTTAATAATATTTGCAAAGTCCCTTCTGTCACGTGGGGGAAAATTCACAAGTGTCAGATATTAGGATGTAAAAAATTTTTTTTTGGGGGGGGGGTCATTCATCAGGTCACCATGGTTGTCATGTTCACCTTTATTTTTTTTTTAATTAAGTCATTTGTACATAGATCATAAATACATTTATGCCATCATCGGATTCAATATGTTGATTATTTGTACAAATCGGAGTGCTTACATCCTACTAATCAACATAGCCTTCACTTCATTTACTCAATTACAGCATTAAGACATTTGTGTTCTGCACCTGATAGATCCAACTTGTACTTGCAATATGCTCCATAGGTGTGGTCCCCCTACTAACCCTCCCTTGATTCACCCCGCCCTTCATGTTCACTTTTAAACCTGCAGACAGCAGTAGTATTGGACATTTGTACACAATATATCCATTGTGCCTCCATTGGTCTGTTCTAGATTTTATGAGCAGCTGTGTCGGTCCACTGGGATGGGAGCTGTGTCCCTGGATCTGTTCACTCCTCTTGTGGAGGAGGAAGGGGCTGGAAGGTACATGCTGTCCCTGAGCTTTGTGGGGGCTGGTGTAGTCTGTAGAGGCCTAAGTGACCCAGAGAGACCTCCTTGACCACTACTTTTTCTTTCATAAAGGCAAGAATTTCTCAGCAACCTCTGGTTGCTAGCTAGTCCTGTAAATCTGTTGTGCTTACGCAGACTTTATAGAAAAGCAAATGGGACTGAAAGGTCTCTCTGGAAAAATTCTCCTATTCTGCTCCAGGGAAAGTATGTGACCATAACCCTGTTTGTAAAGGGGAAGAGCTTCAGACAACTAAAATTTCCTTCAGCAGTAGAATGGACAAAGAAATGTATACCTACAGTAATCACCACAAATCAATTAGAAGTACTATGTTGGTAGGGAAAAATATCAAGGATATAATGTTACATGAAACATTTCCAAGTTATGGATATGTACATAGAAGGGAAAAGTATAACACTGTGGCTGAGATTGAAACACTCCAGCTTTAGAATAGTGGGCTTGGCTGGCAGGAGGGATGGGCTGAGCTTGGAGAAGGCAAAGTGGAGGACAGCAACCCTGTCAATACATTTCATTTCTTTAATAAGAACAACTGAAGTGACTATGGCAAAATGAAAATATTATCTAGATGGTGGGCACCGTGTGTTTATTATATCGCTCTTATACTCTCTGTATAGCCTGAGATATTTAGTAATGAAGCAATAGGTCATTAAAAATCTAGGCATAAGACATACTGTAGTTACTTGGACTACTTTTAAAAGCAATATTTTTTGTATGATGTTAAAAAGAAGTTTCATCCAGTCTCATTATGGAGATTATTAATGACTTATAATTTCTGCACACTGTATCCTTAAAAACTGATTTAGCAGCCAAACTGCACGCTCTTCAAATATTATATAGTTGGTAAATCAGTAACCCGTGTACTTGTTTTCTTAAACAGCGCTGTTAGTGAGAATGTATTGTCTTGTTTTCCTTTTGTACAAAGTTCCACTTGAAAAGGGAATGGGAATTTTATAACTACAAATTGTTACTCCAGTCCTCTCTCATAAGAGAATTTCAACATGACCTTGCTTTAGCCAGATAAAGTCAATGTTTCAGAATTTTTTCCTCCCTGGGACTCATGCAACAGACATTATTTTTCTCTATGAAAGCAGATGAGAAAAAGAGCTAATTAAAATCTTACAATGAAATAGAATTCTCTCTTCAGTATGATAATCTTGAATAGTGAGTTAGACTCTATCTAAATAATGATATGAGAAGTCAAGTCCACCAGTTCTACATTTAGGCCTTCTGCAAAGTGGCAAGAAAATTCAAAGTTACTTGTCATTTAGAAATTTAATTCAACCTCCCTTTCTTTTCTAGCCCTTCAGTACTTTGTACATTTACTCCATGAGTATCATGTTGTATTATTTCTCTAGTCTTCCAACATTCCAAGGACACTCTGACACCCTGCAGGGTAGGAGAATTTATAGTTGAAAAACAGAAGACTATATGGAGTTGAGGGAGTGGAGTCAGCAGTGAACGCATAAAAGTCTGACACAGCATTTTTTGTTGTTGTTCATTAAGTCAGAGGAATAAAGATAACACATCCGGGGCTGCTGTCAGGCCATACAGCTTCTCTGTGCATAATTAAAAAGGCACCTCTTTCTCCGGGTGGATGCAGCCCATTGGACTGGTGCCCTTATGCATGGCACAACCCACCTGGCCATACATGCCTCTGAGATAGATTATTCGTAACATTTTACACTTCTTAAAATAGTAATAGGGATTCAATACAAATAATTTAAACATGCAACCTCTTGCTTGCTAGAAACTTTTTAGGATCTCTCTACCCTACACTTGCAGTAACATACATATGAGCCTGTTTGGCTTTGATGAGATAGCGTGGCTAGTAACATGTTTTTCTTCCTCTGTGTGGCTTATTCAGATAGTCTGCCAGTCAGGACAGTTGAATGTCGTTTCTGACACTCACCCATGGTTCCAAGTATAATGCTCCCAACAGAGCCTGGGAAGGGGAGGCCGAAGCACACATCTGCCCAGGGCAGTAATCCAGTGCTCAGACAGGAGGAACACAGTGGTGCAAGGCTAAGTTGGTCCTGCAGACAGTGAATACCCTGGAGTATAGATAAAATAACCTGAGTGCCAAGCTGTGTCTCCTAAACATTTCTGCAATGCCCACATGCTGTCTCAGCCAGTCAGCTGAGTGTCAGGAGTCCCAGGCAACTGAAATTCTGCTAGCCAGTGAAATACGGAACAGGCAACTTCCTTAGAAATAATTTAATTATTTAATATGCCTCCCAATAATTGGCTAAATGAGAAAATTCCAAAAAGAGATAGTTATCAGAAAAACTGGGAATACTTCACTGAATTTTTTTTCCAGACCATCGACTTTGTGTTTTTACATGATGTGTACGTGTATACGGAGGGTGCCAGAAATGAACACACATTTTAAGAAAGGAAAAACTGTATTCAAATAGCAATCAAGTCATGTTTGATTTCTGCAATTGCAAAATATACAGGATATAATATACTAGATAACAAATGTTATCTGTATATAATGAGTATTACAACTTAATACCATTTTTTTCTTTCCTAAGATGTGTATATATATTTTCGGCACCCTCTGTATATGTTATTTTTAAATAATTACCAATAGAAAAATTATTAGTTCAGAGAGATTTTTTCTCTAAGGCCTCTCTTTTTCCTTTTGTATTTAATAAACATTTTATGGGGGGAGAGGGATTAAAGATGGTGGCTGAGTAACAGCTTCCCTGCAACTGGGCACTGTGAATCTGGGGAGATAAGACTCCAGGCATCTCTGGCTGGTGGGATCTGCCTATAATCATCCCTTTGAGGATACAGGGAGTCAGCAAGGGACTTCTGGACCCCAAGAGGAGGACAAAAACAGTGAAAAACTGGCAAGTGGTTGCGTGTGTTCGATCTATCCCACTGTCAACCGTAAGTACAAGCAGCAGTGAGACTGCAAACCAGAAAGGCCTTACCTGTGAACTGTTTCCGTGTTTTTGCACTTGGCACTCAGTTGAACTGCCTTGGGGAGAGCTTGAGCAGGAGTGTGGAGAACTTTGGGCAATGTCCGGAGCCCCAGACAGAGCTGCTGAGCTGGGCTACAGGGAGCCATTGAAAGAACTGCCCCACCAAGCTCCGCCCTCAGGGTCCCAGAGCAAGGATCGGGTGGGACCTAGTAACCTAGTGACTGAGGAGCCTGAAGACGGGGACTGAGCTGCCTTACAGCCTTAACCCTTAGGGGCAGAGTGAGACAGTTTTGGCATACTGGAGCCTCAGGCTGCTGCCCTGGGTAGAGTGCCCTGGCATCACAGCTCATAGCAACCTCAAACTCCTGGGCTTGGCACTGCCTGACCTCCATAAGAGCTACACTGTGACTCCGCACTAACTGGGCCTCCGCATGCCCTGACCAGGAACTGCGGGAGCTGTGCAACTTTGTGTCCTCCCTCCTGTATCCTCCCAGTCTCCACACTGGCCTGCTCGTCTGGACAGGGATACTGGTAGCCGGTGCCCTCTGGAGACCTCCCTGCCTCTGTGCAGAGCCCTTCTCCTGGCCAGAGACTGCTGGAGCCTTGGGCTCTCTGTGCCAAAGTCACTGGGTGCCAGGCGCTCCCTGCCCTGTTGTTGGATCTGAGTGTGTCACACGCCAGAGCTGCTTCCACAACCAGAACTCCCTAGCTGGAGAAGCCCCAGAGGAACTACACAGGGTCACTCCCTACAAAGATCCAGCAACAATACAGTGATCCTGCTGGGGTCTAATATTGGAGAGACACCTCCCCAACTCTGAGGATGGCCAGAGGCAACAATGAAAAACAATCATGAGGCGAAATCAACAGAAAAACTCTGGAAATATGAATAATCAGAGTAGATCAACTCCCCCAAGGATCAATGGGGCAGACACAGCAAAAGATCCCATGCACAAACAAATAGCTGAGATGTCAGAAATCGAATTCAGAATCTAGATAGCAAATAAGATTGAATTTGAACTCCAAGCAGTAACCCAAAAGATAACTCAAGAACTCAACAATTTCAAAGACCAAATGACAAAAGATTTTGACACATTGAGACAAGAAATTGCATCCCTCAAAGATCTGAGAAACACAGTAGAATCCCTCAGTAACAGAATGGAGCAAGCAGAAAAAGGATTTCCGACATTGAAGACAAAGTTTTTGAATGCTCCCAAAATCTCAAAGAGGAAGAGAAAAGGAGGGCAAAAACAGATCACTCTCTCAGAGAGCTTTGGGATAATTTGAAGAAAACCAACATTCGTTTTACAGGGATCCCCGAAAGCGATGAATTGGCTTCACAAGGCACAGAGACTCTTCTCCATGATATTATGAAGAAGAACTTTCCAGACATGCCAAAAGATCCTGAAATTCAGATAGCAGACAGTTTCAGAACTCCAGCACGACTCAACCCAAATAAGACTTCGCCCAGACACATCATAATCAATTTCACTAAAGTTAATATGAAGGAGAAAATTGTGAAAGCTGCCAGACGAAAGAAAACCATTACCTACAAGGAGAAGAATATTAGAATAACTGCAGATCTCTCTGCTGAAACCTTTCAAGCTAGAAGAGGATGGTCATCAACTTTTAATCTCCAAAAACAAAATAACTTTCAACCTAGGATCCTATACCCAGCTAAACTGAGGTTCATTTATGATGGAGAAATTAAATACTTCAATGACATTCACATGTTGAAGTAATTTGGCATAACTAAACCAGCTCTCCAGGATATTCTCAGACCTATCCTCCATAAAGACCAGCGTAATCCTCCACCACAAAAGTAAACTCACCCAGAAAATTTTGATCAAATTCCAACATCCACAGTCGCAAAAGGATGAAAAATGTCCACCGGACTCTTGAAAGGCTTATCAATATTCTCAATTAATGTGAATGGTTTAAATTGTCCTCTAAAGAGGCACAGGTTGGCTGGCTAAAAACTCAAGCCAGATATCTGATACATACAAGAATCACATCTTACATTAAAAGACAAATATAGACTCAAGGTGAAGGGATGGTCATCTATATCCCAGGCAAATGGAAAGCAGAAAAAAGCAGGCATTGCAATCCTGTTCGCAGATGCAATAGGCTTTATATCAACCAAAATAATTAAGGATAAGGATGGACACTTCATATTTGTTAAAGGTAATACTCAATATGATGAGATCTCAATTATTAATATTTATGCACCCAACCACAA
>CAUYPK010050986.1:0-22227 GCA_963574355.1 Loris lydekkerianus
TGTTTTGATGTTAAGTAGAGATGGGGTCTTACTCTGGCTCACTGTTGGTCATACTGGTCTTGAACCTTTGAGCTCAGGCAATCCACCCGCCTCGGCCTCCCACAGCGCTGGGACTACAGGCGTGCGCCACCACGCCCGGCCCATGAGAAAAGATTTCTTAAAATATTAATGTACATTTATAAAATACATGGCCCAGAAATGTTCCTGACTACTATTATTGGAGAAAAAAGAAAAGATCAGAGTACAAATTCAAGGGGATACAAAATGGATTGAGAGGATTTTCACCAAAATGTTGACGATGATTATCTCCAGGTATTGTTCTTTGTGTTTTTCCAAATTTTCTGCAGTGAACCTGGGTATTTTTGGTTTTGGGGGGTTTTTTTGTTTGTTTTTTGGCTGGGGCTGGCTTTGAACTTGCCACCTCCAGCATATGGGTCTAGTGCCCTACTCTTTTGAGCCACAGGCACCACCCAATCCTGGGGTTTTTTGATTGTTTGTTTGTAACAGAGCCTCACTCTGTCTCCCTGGGCTATAGCATTGCAATGTCACAGCTCACAGCAGCCTCAAACTCCTGGGTTTAAGTGATCCTCCTGCCTCAGCCTACCGAGTGGCTGGGACTACATGAACTTACCACCACACCTGGCTAATTTTTTAAATTTTTGTCAGCATTGGGATTATGCTTGTGCTCAGGCTGGTCTCAAACTCCTGGCCTCAAGCAATCCTCCTACCTTGGCCTCCCAGAATGCCAGAATTGTAGGCATGAGCCACCACACCCAGCTTAAACGAGCATTTTTAAACAGTTTATCCTCTGATCCTGATCCATCCAATCCTTCTGAATAAAAGGTGGTGACAATTGGGCAGCACCTGTGACTCAGTGGGTGGGGTACCAACCCCATATACCGAGGGTGGTGGGTTCAAACCTGGCCCCAGCTGGGCGTTGTGGTGGGCACCTGTAGTCCCAGCTACTCGGGAGGCTGAGGCAAGAGAATCGCCTAAGCCTAGGAGTTGGAGGTTGCTGTGAGCTGTGTGATGCCATGGCACTCTACCAAGGGCAATAAGGTGAGACTCTGTCTCTACAAAAAAAAAAAAAAAAAAAGGCGACAGGTTTAAGTATACTTCCAATATCACCAAGCCCCTTGATTTCTTAATGAAACTAATGACAGAAACTTTCATATCATATAGGACTTTCATATCATAAAGGCATATCATAATAGGACCATGGAGGGAGAGATCTGAGGGTAAAGGGTCTTTGAATACTCGAGTCCAGAAAGGGATTCACCAGGAAGTTAATAAGACTCACTGCAGGACCTCCCATGCCAACTCCTCTCAAATGTATCAACCCTCTGAGGGCTAAAGGAGGGTACCCATGAGCTCCCCACTGAATAAAATCTCCTAGCTCCAGGGACCAAGTCTTACCCCTTTAGACCCTTATTCCCTAGCACAGAACTGGCACACTTCAGATGTTCAAAACCATTTGTTGTACAATGGTTTGAATAACCATCTGTTGTTTGACCACTGACTTTTGAACAGAAGTGAGTTTTCATGGAAACCTCCCTAACCATTACTATGGAGCAGTTGAGGGTAATTTCTTAGAGAGCTGTTTCTGGTGGTCGACAGAAAGTGTACTCCTACCTCAAACTAACAAGGCACAGGAAAGTCTCCTTGTCCCCAGCAGAGCTTTGGGACTCACCAGGCAGATCCTGCCAGGTCATCACAGTGGCACAAGTTGGAGGAGAAGGAATCCATCTCCCGCTTTGAAAAGATGCATTAACATGTTTGTCCATAAAACAGAGAAGAAAATGAATATGTTATGTGATTTTACATTCCTCCAACTGTCATGGACGCCAAATGAGAAAAGTGAAAATTCAAAACCCAGGCACGGCATGATGCAGCGATTTTACCTCAGGGTATACACCCAGTAGAAATGAAGGCAGGGACTGGAACAGGGATCTGTACACCCAAGTTCATGGCAGCCTTATTCATAATAGCCAAGAGGCACAAGCACTCCAAGTGTCCATGATGAATAGATAAAATGCATATAATGGACCATTTTTCAATACATATAATATAATGGTTAAACATTATGCATATAATGGACCATTTTTCAATCTTAAAAAGGAATGAAATTCTGACACATTATAAGAACTTTGTGACATTATGCCAAGTGAAATAAGTCACGACATGGCTCCACTTACAACTGGTATCCAGAGTAGTCCATTTATGTTTAGAGGCAGGGTCTCACTCGGTTGCCCAAGCTGGAGTGTGTGGCATGATCATAGTTCACCATAGCCTCAAACCTGTCCGGCTCAAACAATCCTCCTGCCTCAGCCTGCTGAGGGGCAGGGCGGAGAAGGAATCCATGTCCTCACTTTGAAAGATGCATCAACATGTTTGTCCGTAAAACAGAGAAGATGAATATGGTATATAATTTCTAAAACCCTTAAACCAAAATGAAAACTGGCATGCCTCACTATACCCAGCCAATTTTTCTCTTTTTTGTAGAGATAAGGTGTCGCTATGGTGCTCAGGCTGGTCTTAAATTCCTGGCCTCCAGCAATCCTCCTGCCTCAGCCTCCCAAAGTGCTAGGATTACAGGCATGAGCCACCGCACCCACCCTAAAGTAGTCAAATTTATAAAGACAAAAAGTAGAATGATAGTTGCCAGAAGCTGGGGAGAGGAAGAAACAGGGAGTTATTGTCTTTCAGTTCCGCAAGTTAAAAAGAATTCTGGAAATGGGACGGTGGTGACAGTTGCACAATGATATGTGAATGTTCTTTGTGTCAATGAACTGTACACTTAAAAATAGTTCACATGATAAATTTTGTGTTATGCATATCGTATATTTTACTACAATAAGAAAAGAGGCCAAAAGAAGACTGTCCAGGTAGAAACAGAAAGTAAGGAACTTTTGTATATTTTGCCAAAATCTCAGTGAGAAAATGAGAAGAGACTGGCTGTTTACTCCAGAACTGTTTGGTAACATAGATGTAAATTATTTGCAGATCTTAATATTGCTGATGTCTTTTTTAAATTAATTAACTAGTTATTTATTTTAGAGATAGGGTTTTGCTCTGTCACCCAGATTGGAGTGCCGTGGCTTGATCACAGCTCACTGCAGGCTCAAACTTGTGGGCTCAGAGGATCCTTCTACCTCAGCCTTCTAAGTGGCTGGGTCTGTAGTCATGAGCCAATGCACCCAGCTAATAATCGTTCTTATATAATGACGCCCCTCTCTTGCCTGGAAGATTGTGCTTAGGGATTTATGTATATTATGATAATTTTCAAAATCATTGTATGAGGTAGTTGCTATTATCAGGGTCATGTTAAGTTTCAGAAAACTGAGGCTTAGGAAGTTTAAGTCATTTGTCCAAGAGCACAAGATTAGTAAGTGGCAGAGCCTAGATTTACCCTCAGATTTACTAACTGTTGGGAGTTAGTAAATCATTTCCAAGTTTTGGGTTCTTTTACAATCTTTTACAGAGTTTGAGTTTCTTTCCAATCAAAATTTTTGTGGTTGTTTTTGTCTTAAGTTAAACATTTGTTTAAGGGATTTGCAAGGATGGGATTCTGAATTAGGGGAATCCAAATGATATTTATGTGGCCAGAGGTCCCATATGCCCATCGAAGGGACAAAGATTCTTTAAAGAAAATGAGTTAATAACAGCATTAAAAAACACGAAAAAGTGTCATCTTTACGCAGAGTTCTGAGAAGTTTCTGGAAGATCTGAGCAGATGGACAGGCTGATGGGGAACCATGGCGCCCAAGACATGATGAGGCATCTCCCCAAGGAGCCCAGGAAAGCTTCTCACTGTGTCCACAAAGCAATCATCAGCCTTACTGTAGAACTGGATTCAGGGCTTTGGGACTGCTGGGCCCTTTCCTGTGACCTTTGTAAACAGAGCGTGGCAGCTGAGGCTTTTGCCCTCAGGCTAAAAGCCTGTGCACTGACTTTTAGAAAGAAAAGGCAGAGAGAAGAGTTCTGGTGGGGGTCTGATGGCCCAATAGGAGATAGATACTGAAGAAACTTTGAATCTCGGTCAAACAAATTCAAAATGCATCTCCACCCCCTCCACCTGGGAACCTGGGGGTTCCCCCTCCCTGCTTTCCTGATTTTGCCCACAGGAAGCCCTGTAGGGAAGTCTTCCTGCTCACAAGTCCTCCTCCAGGCACAGAACTCCTATGAGTCATTCTGTTTGAGGAAAGATCTTCCTGGAGAAACAAACCCAAACAATTGAAGAGGAAACCCATGCAAGCTACTGGTACTAAATTAAGATGTTTGTTTAGTTCTTAATTCATTAATTTGCATTGACAGCAGGGAACATCACATTTGTGAGAAAAAAAAAATACAAAAGTGAAAGGTTTTAGAAAATAAAACAACTGACCCAAAGGAAAAAGATAATCCAAGCAGAGAAAGAGAAGTATATATATAAAAAGAAATTGATTAACCTACATACAAAACAATCACATTCCTAATACATAAATTAGCCAACTAAGAAAATTAATATTTAAAACAATACCAATAAAAATGCTAATTAGAATCATCAGAGGAATGTATAAAACTCACAACAGTCTTAAAACAATTCCCGTTTGCTATGAAAAGTAGCAATCAGGCCAAGCAAGGGGGCTCATATCTATAACTCCAGCATTTTAAGGCAGGAGGATCACTCGAGCCCAGTAGTTTGAGATCAGCCTGAGCAACATAGCAAGACCTCATCTCCACAAAAAATGTTAAAAATTAGCCAGGCGTGGTGGTGCACATCTTAGTTCCAGCTACTTGGGAGGCTGAGGCAGGAGAATTATTTGAGCCAAGGTGTTTGAGATTGCAGTGAGTTATCAAGACACCACTGTACATAAGATCAGGCAAAGCAAGATGAAAGAAAGAAAGGGAGGGAGGAAGGAGGGAAGGAAGGAAGTAATTAAAGAACCCTAAAGTGTTTTTGGAAACTAAAAATAAAAATTTCAAAGGAATGATTAAAAATAAACACAACGGAAGATTAATGTGGCTACCTGAAAGGTAAAGTGAAGTGGGTAAGGCTGAGGTGCATGAGGCAGGATCATTTGAACCCAGCAGTTGGTGGCGCAGTGAGCTATATTATCTCGCCACTGAGCTCCATCCAGCCTGGGTGGTAGAGCAAGACCTTGTCTCTAAAAACAAAAGTAAGTAAAATGAGGGGAAATTAAGGCACATAAAACTTAACACGAGGAAATCTGGTACCTTTCAAAATGTGGTTTTAAAAGATATTGGGGAGTATGGAGAAAATAACCAAATAAACTTTCCCTATACTAAAGAAACAATAAGTTGTGACCCAGAGGAAGGGAAGAAAGTTAAAAAAAAAAAGTGGAAGTGCGAAGGCAGGAGAAGAGGGAGGGAGGGAGGAAGGGAAGGAAGGATCCACCAGGCCTGAAAGCTTAGAAGAACGTCATCTGAGCTGAAAGGTTTGAACTAAGTATGATGACCTTTTCTCCTGAATGGGGGTCTCCCCACACCACTGGGTTGATGATTACAGCTGGCAGTTATGGAAGAGCTACGTGCCTTGCACTGTCTGAGAGCGTCATATGAATTACGTCTGACCCTCAGCAGACTTCATTATCATTCCAGAGCATGAATAAAAACGCATATACCATCTATACACACGTACGCACACGTTCAATAGAAAGATGGACTCTCTTACACAAATGGAAATTAAAAGATTCCACCTAAATAAATAAATTTAGAAGTGGAATTTTAGGTGTGCTATTTAAAGAACAATTTAAAATATTTTAAAATAAAATATTTTGAGAAAAATTAAAACTATAAGAACAATACAAATTAGGAGATATGTATAGAGGGTAACAGAGGTTGGGAGAAAGTATAAACAGAAGAAATTCCTTATCTTTCATAGAAGAAAGTCAGTGGATACTTTCTAAAATTGATAAATTGAGAAATAAAACTGTAACCATACTGTTTTAAATTATTATGCTAACTGCTACATCATCTAACAACAGTAACCTTTATGATGTTTATTCCTAGAGATTTAGGCCTAGGCTGGAATGGCATGAAGGACATATTTATTTTACACCATTCTGTACTGAAAAAAGTTTTCTTATTATGTACATATAAAGTAAATTAACATATAAATTATGTTTTATACATATAAACCACATTTATATTTATTATATTGAAATGAGTACTTTAAATGAGTGAAAACATGGTGAACCATCTTTTCTACAAACATGACATTTAATATAAGGTTTTTGTAACTGACAAATGAGTTGCTTAGTCACAGCTGCTAAATGTCCTCAATACTTAGCTAAAATCTTACAGATTTTAGGAAAGTTGTCTTAGATCAAAGACAATTTATCACATTAATTACTCTAACTTTCTAAGTCGGAAAGAGAATGTTTTCGGGCATGGTGGCTCATACCTTTGATCCCAGCACTCTGGGAAGCTGAGGCGGGTGGATTGCCTGAGCTCAGGAGTTAGAGACCAGCCTGAGCAAGAGAGAGACGGTCTCTAAAAATGCTGGGTGTTGTGGCGGGTGCCTGTAGTTCTAGCTCCTGGGGAGGCTGAGGCAAGAGAATCGCTTAAGCCCAAGAGTTTGAGGTTGCTGTGAGCTATGATGTTACAGCACTCTACTGAGGGCGACATAAAGAGACTCCGTCTCAAAAAAAATAAATAAATAAAAATAAAAAAAATAAGAAAAAGGAAAGAAAACATGAAACCTGCCCTCCAGCTTTTCTGATTTTGAAGAAATTTTGGAGAAAGTTGCAGCTATCATCTGTCCTAACCTTTTTCTGACTCTATGGATGACTCAAACATGCTCAGCTAAAGACTTTGGACTTCTCAGAAAAGATATTTATCACCAAGGATTACTCATCTGTCAAACTAGAGTAAAACGTAATTTTGTATTAGGCGACCTTCTTTAACAGTTAAAATTTATTAAACCTGCAGATGCTGTGGAGGGCAGCACACTGGTCAAAAAGACTTTCCACCACTCCTCTGCCCTCAGCTAGCTGAGGGAACTGAGGCCGTCCGTTTAATCTCTGGTTCCTTCATTCGTTAAGCACGGATAAAATAACTCTATCCATTGCTTCATCTTGTCCCAGTAAGGATCAGAAAGGATAAAGCAAATGAAAGTCCTTTGAACTATTACAAAGTACTATGAGATTACAGTGTGGTGTTATTTGATCATAGAATTTCAAAGTTGGAAAGACTTAGAAATTATCTAGTCAGACTTTTCATTCAGTTTCCTCTCAGTCTATCACTAGCTTAAAGCCACCCCGTATATTAGTATTGTATCAGAAATTGTTTAAAATTATATTCTTCTGAACTGTGTCCTCTTTTAAAATTGTAAGGAATCAGAGGCTACTTAATACTGCAGGGAACTTTTCCAGTCGTTTCATCTTATCCCCTTGCTTTAAACATGAAGCAATAGCAGCCCAAAGAGGGTGACTGGCCTCAGATAAATACAGAGCAATGAACTCAGACCTTGGATTAAAACCTGGATCCCCAGATTCCCAGGCACAAAATCCTTTCCTACGTCACTGCTGGAACCAGAAAAGCATTGCTGTTTGTGGACAAGTATACTACCCTGCCAAGAGTGCACTAATTTGTCTAACCATTTTTACAACATTCAAAGGACTTTTCTTGCCTCCAAAAGCAATTATACAACCAAATAAACAACAAAAATGTAAGAATGAAGGGAAAACATTTTTAAATTAAAAGAAAAAAGTAATAATGCTTGAAAAAGTAATATAGATACATATATTCAAACGTATTCTCTAAATGAAACACAAATTTTAAGTATCAGATCAGAACAATAGCCACTTAATAGTGAGATTAATTGCCAGCATTTTAGTAAAACTTGGTGTCATGTGCTCTCCCTAATACAGACCCTTGCAAGAGAGGCAGAAGAGTATGAATGGTTAAGAACATAGGCTTTTTTTTTCTTTTTTTTTTTTTTTGAGACAGAGTCTCACTATGTCACCGTAGGTAGAGTGCCATGGTGTCACAGCTCACAGCAACCTTCAACTCTTGGGCTTACACGATTCTCTTGCCTCAGCCCCCTGAGTAGCTGGGACTATAGGTGCCCACAACACCCAGCTATTTTTTTTGTTACAGTTGTCATTGTTGTTTAGCTGATCCAGGCCGAGTTTGAACCTGCCACCCTCGGTGCATGTGGCTGGCGCCATAACCATTGTACTACAGGGGCCGGGCCAACAACACAGGCTTTTAAAGCAAACAAACATGAGTTTAAATTCCAGCTCTGCCATTTACTAGATGTGTAAATTCTGAAAATGTATTCAACTTCTTTAAGCCTCAGTGTCCTTATCTGCATTATGGGAAGAGTAATAATTATTATTATCACAGGGTTATTGTAAGGAATAAAAAGTAATCTGCATAATTCCATAAGTGGAACCACTGATTATTATCACTTGGTGTTTTCACAGATGGAGAAGCTAGAACCCAGGGCAGCTATTTGTCCGAGATTGTTTAGTTAGTTCGTGGTAGGGACAAAATTGAAATCTGTGTCTTCTGATTTTGCTCTTTCCACCTCACTGCATGACCTCCCTACCCAGCATTTCATTAACTCATTTTCCCATTAAGCATCCTGGGATTTATGAAAAACTCCACCTCTCGCCACTACGAAGAGAGATTTTCTTCCTACAAAGGACAGCTCTTTCAGCCAATTTCAGATGACCTGCCCTCTCCCAGGCCGCATGAATTTTGGCCTGCCAAAGGTAGTCACTTGACTCTTGCGAGTTGACAGCTCCGTGTGTTGGGTCCATGCTGAGGGAGTGGCAGCCCATCCATGGCACACAACCCTTTACTGTGCTCTTATCCCTCCCTGACAGACTTGAAGGCCTCTGAGGAGCCACAAGCCTCCACCTGCTTCCCCCACTGCAGGCGGTTCCAGCCAGCCCCGCAGAGGACTTTACCCTTTTCAGTCCTAGGACTCAAATCCTCTCAAGCAGCCTTGATTTTTCTCTGAGGGGCCTCAAACCAATTTTATTCCCCCCATCCTAGAAATTAGGGGACCCTGTCTTTTTTATTTTTAATGTCTCAGAGCCAACCACTAGCTGATACATCATTAGCACTGCAGAAATGTTTGCTAGAAAAAAAAGTGAACGGAAAGAAGGAAGGAGAAAAGAAGCAGGGAGGGAGGGACGAAGTAGAGAGGGGTGGAAAAGGGAGAGAGGGGTCTACAAGTCATTTCAGAGTCCCTGAGGCAGACATAACAATGAGGTCAGCTCGTGAGCTCCAAACATACACGTTTATGCATTTGTCTATTTATCTACTTATCTATATTTGAGAGTATCACTGATAGACAAATCTCTTTCATTGAATCTCCAAAATCACATTTAAATTTCAGGAGAATGTCTGTGTGTGGTGGGAGTGTGTGTGTGTGAGTGTGACAGAGAGAGAGAAAGAGAAAGGAAAAAAGCACGAGCTGGGCTGGGCAGACCATAAAATTCGAATTCCAAACATTAGCGAAGCCCATTGTCAGGACATGTAGATTGTGATCAATCATCCTATGTGTCGATTTGACTGAGCTAATGGATGACCAGACAGCTGGTAAAACATTATTTCTGGGTGGGTCCATGAGGGTATTTCTGACAGAGATTAGCATTTAAATCAGTAGACTGAGTAAAGAAAATCCACTCTTACCAACGTGAATGGGCATCTTCTAATCTGTTGGTGGCCCAAAAAGAACAAAAATGCAGAGGAAAGACAATTTGCTCTCTCTCCTTGAGCTGGGACATCCATTCGCTGCTGCCCTGGGACGCTGGAGCTCCTGGCTCTGGGGCCTGGGGACTCAGACTGGAATGATGCCAGTGGCTTCACTGGCTCTCTAGACTGCAAAATGCATATTATAGGACTTAGCCTCCTTAACTGTGTGCGCTTATTTCCGTAATACATCTCCTCTTATATTTCTCTCTATATGTATCCTATTGGTTCTATTTCTCTGGAGAACCCTAATATGGAGATTTAAAAAACCACATTCTGGCTCGGCCCTTGTAGCCCACATACACCCGGGCTGGCAGGTTTGAACTGGCCCTGGCCTGCCAAACAACAATGACAACTACAACAAAAAAGTAGCCGGGCATTGTGGTGGGCGCCTGTAGTCCCAGCTACTTGGGAGGCTGAGACAAGAGAATAGCTTGTGCCCAAGAGTTTGAGGTTGCTGTGAGCTGTGATGCCAGGGCACTCTGCCTCCAAGCTGCACTTGTTCCTAGGTTGTTAAAATGGGGGTAATTCTAAAGGACTTTGCTCTTACAAAGAGATCATGGATAATGTTATAACGTATTTTAAACAGTTAATTTGTAAAAGTCCCTATGAAAGTGATTGTTGTACCATCTAAATTTTCACAACCTTTAAAGGACCAATTCTATCATTTGAAATTTTTCTATCTGTAATTTCTTCTTCACCTGAACTAAAACTTCCAGAATTCATGACTTGTTCCTAGCAACTTTGCTGCTGAAAGGCTTCCATGTCTGTTTCTGGACTCTGTCCCCATTGTGACTCCTGTGCTTGTGATAATGCTTACCTAGAAAATCCTAATGCTGTGCCTGCCTCTTTAGCCAGTCATGCTGCATGAAGTCTGCTGCGTCCTAAGACATTTCAATAAATTCAGACTGCCCAGGCCATGAATCCGTGATAGGACATAGAAGCTAAACTGTGACTGCAGCTGCATCGGCTGTTTTCAGTATTCTCTTGCCTCCAATCTCTTGGCTTTCTCTGCCAGCTCCTAATACTGGCTGCAGACACTCCTTGCTTTGATTACCAGGGTACGCATGCCTCTGTTTCACCCTGTGCATTCTCTCTAAACTAATACTCTACGTCATGAATTCCTAACATCTGTAACCATGGGTTAAAAGGATTTTCATTTCTCCATTCTGATCATTATTCTAGCCCACTTGCCCACGCACCATGAAAAAGGGACCAGGCAAAATCTATCATTAGAGTGAACATTCCAGCACTCGGAGCATAATACAGTGGTCTCTGATTCCAGTGCCAACAAAATGTCAGTGTGGTGACTTGGCTGGGTATGAGGCACAAAGGATCTTTAGTGACCAAAGGCTGCAGGGCAGAAAAACGAGAGCTCATAAGATCCACCACTGGAAGGAAAGGTGGGCTGGGAAGAACTGACCAAGTTACAAAGGCAGATAGACCCTGGAGAAGGTTATTTGGCAAATCAAGGGAAGGAGGGCTCAATAGTCCCAGCTGTCAATCCGGAAGTTCGTACTGCCATACAGCACAGGATGGTGGTGGTCTGCTAGCCTGGAAGTAAATTACACTCTTCATGTTTTTATATTAAAGAGTAATCACACAGCCAGGCGTGGTGCTCACAGCTATAGCCCAGCTACTTGGGAGGCTGAAGTGGGAGGATTGCTTAGGCTTAGGAACTCAAGAGGAGCGTGGGCAACATAGTAAGAGCCTGTGTCAAAAAAAGGGGGGAGGGTTTCTTAAGAAAGCAAGCACATAAGTCCTTGTTGATGATTTTATTCATTCCTTCAATAAATAGCCAAGCGCCACTGTGTGCCAGGCATTGTGTCAGGCAGCGGGTACACAATGGAAAAGGAAAATAGGCACGGCGAACTTTTTGGCAAGCTTTGTTAAATAACTTGGCTTGTGCCGTTTTTCTTTATTGTCTTGTCAATATTAGAATGGGTTTTGCACCAGCAGTTCTGGCTTCAAGCCAGTGAATTTATGCAAACAATTCTCAGATGTGCCACAAATATATGGCCAAGATAACATTATAACCTCCATTCTTGCTCAAGAATAATGACACAATTTTTCAACAAATGACATGCTACATAGGCAAATAACCCACATCTGTGATTTCTGTGTGTTTTAAGTTTTCAAGCAACTGATAATCCTGGTATAATCAATTAAAAGAAACCCAACCTAGGAATCTTACTTAATCATCACAGCACAGTTTTCAGCAACACACCAGATGTTTATGCTAACTGTCAAGAGAACTTTGTGACCCAAAATGAAATGATTACATTTTACGGAAGTTTCTTCTCACAGCAGGAACAGTAACAAAAGTGTCTCTTAAGAAGAAACTAGTGGCTATCACTAAGAATCAGTGCCCATTAAGAAAGAACACACATAAATATAGACACGTCATATTTGGCTTGGAAGACGTGCACTGTAAATATGTCAGTTTTCTTTAAAACTAACCTACAAAATTATCTTGTAAGTTGGCAAAAAAATGTTAAAGTTTTGTCTAGAAAAAATAAAAATATGCAAGAAGGGCTTTGCCAGTTACTTAAACTTTAGTATTTACTGCTGATTGCTGCTATAGAAATAGGTAGATGATAAGGAAAACAAAATGTTGAATATAGAAGCAGATCCAAATATGAATCCAATTGGATTATATAATACCATGCAAAGTGGTAAAAAGAAATGTTATTCAGACAACTGCCTAGTCACTTAGAAAAAGAATAAAATTGGATCCTTACCTTGAACTTCCAGATGGAATAAGGATTTAAAATTTTTAAGAAATCACAAAGTAGTAAAAATTTTTAGATGAGTATTTTTATAATTCTAAGTGGAGGAGGATTTGAAACCTCACACTTGCTATCCAGGCCTGGGATTCCTTACCTCTAAGGGAGGATTCAGTGCTGTGAGTGATCTTGGTATAACAGAGGGAGACCAGTCCTCCCCCAGCCCACACATATGGCCTGTGGGAAACTCCCTGCGACTTGCTGATTAAAGAAGAAAATGTTCAAGTTGGTTTTCAGATGACTCTTCCCCCATACATGGCCGGTGGTATAATTAGACTACTGTGGCAAGTTCCACCCACTTAGGAGTAGACTTGAAAGATAATTAAGAAGGAAAATCCTGCTGGAGGCAGAACTCTAAATAATAAATCTCATTGTCCACCTTCCTGAAAGGAGAAACAATCATAGGATTTAGAATCCAAGGGGGAAAATGTTTCAGTCAAGGGACAAGTGAGATTCCATGGAATAGGAAAGTGAGACTCGGACTTTGCCATTTCTTGGCAAACAAGAAAGCAAGTTTGAGTGTAGGCTGGATGATTAATTCTGACTGCAAAAGAGAAAGAGAGTTATTTTGGCATAATAGGGGCAAAGAGCATCTCCTCATACTCCACGGCCAGCGTCAAAGTCAGCAGAGACATTAGTAACACATCACAGGCAGGACCACTGAGGGCTCAGATCCCGTGGAAATGAAAATTGGACTCACTTCGACAAGTTAAGAACCCCAACCAGCTAAAGACCGACCTGAGAGCAAAGAATCATTTTTTGTTGTTTCAAAGAAAGTATAAATGTATTTTGGCTTGCGAATCCCAGGAAGTAGACTAATTTTAACTTGTCAATATATCCCCATTTTAAGCACAAGGTCTGTTCACATTTCAGAGAAGAAGATAAATCTCCTCACTTACCAGTGTCTCTGCAGAGGAAGTTTACATCATCTGCTATTTTTTATCTTGCTCTCTCTTCAACTTCCCTCATCTCTGCCTCCTGGTCCTTGGAACTCCCTCACCAACACTTCCTTTCTGCTGTAGGATATTTCACCACTTGCAGTCCTGCAACCTCCGTGTTCTGGTAGCTTAAGCTCTTCCCCTGCCCTGTCCGTCATGGCTGCTCACCTACTGACCTTTGAGATTCAGCCTGGCAGTCGTCTCTGAAGCCTCACCAATATATGTCCAGCAGAACTGGCCACTTTCTCCTTACTTCTGTCAGAGTACCTAAAATGCTTTATTGGAATTAGAGGTTTACATGTTTGCCTCTGCTTAGCAGAATTACCTTTACAATTCCAGGGCTTGATGCAGAGACCAGGTGGTGTTCGGGGGCTGAACTGATGGACTGCCAGGGTTAGAGGCAGCAGTCAGGTTGAGAATGAGTGACCTTTCAGCCATAGACTTACTTTTTTTAATTTATAAAAAAAAATTGTATCTCTCACAGTTCTAGAGGCTAGGAAGTTCAGTATCAAGGCCCTGGCACCTGGTGAGGTGGATTATCATCCCATGGCAGAAGGTGAAAGGGCGTGAGAGTCCACAGACTAAATGAACAAATATTCCTCTGGGTTTATCTCGCCTTAAATAACTAAAGCTTATAGTCTTAAGTACTAAGAAGGAGCCAGGGCAAATTCCGTTCCCTGGAACATGTAAAATACATCCATTTTTCAGACTCAGTATTTAAGGTGGGGAAAGGTCAGGTCAGCTTGCAGGACTGAGTCCCAAAAGATCAGACTAACAACCGATCAGCCTGTGTCTAACTTTGGCTCTGATCTTGTGACTCTCATCTCCCTTTTTTGTTCAAAGTACAAGAGGCAGGTGCATAGCACATGTCAGCAGTCATAGGGGGTGTTTGGGGCTTGTAGCCTCAGTGATGATTGATACTTGGAGGAGTTTAGTCCTATTGCTGTCTCTCTCAGTTTCCATTTTCATTACAAACTTCAGTCCCTCATAGACCAAGTTTTTGTTTTGTTTTGTTTTGTTTTTTCCCTTTCCCTAACATTTCCCCTGGGTGTGATAATTTGCCTGGTAAACATGATACATATTATACACCATATAAAATTCTGGGAAATTTTCATTTTCCTTAATGGTATAAATTTTTAGGGGTCCCATTTTTATCCCCTATCATTGTCGAAAGTATATTTAATATGAAAGGACTCTTGTGAGCTTTCCAAACAGTGCCTATGACCTCCAGAGTACATACCAATCATCTCTGGATCGACACGGCTTGTCTGTGTTTATTTAGGGTTCCACTGGACATGTGGCTGTGCATATTTTCAATCTACATACTCAGAAAAAAATCAGGTATCATTGGAAAACTATATGAAAGCATTTGGGATAGTAAAGGCTATTTTATGCACTAATGTAGTAATTTACAAAATGTTCCTTAGTGATTTGAGAAAAAAAAAAAATTTCCAAGATTTTCAGTATGTAATTTGATTCTAGGAAATCAGACAGAAGACCTGAGGTAATATGAACAAATGAATACTCTTAGATCTTAGCTTTCCTAAGATCAATACTATTGATTAACTGTGTGAGAACACACAGAAAATGTGCTCAAAGGTACAAGAACAGCTCTCTAAACACTAAAGTGTTTTAGTTTCTTCCCTCAAGAAAATAACCTCTGGGGAAATTTTATTTCCTTCTTATGACTTCTCTCAAAGTTAATTTTTTACATACCAAGTAATACTTATAACATGCATCTATTTCCAAATCCCACGTTACCAAATATCAGGTGATTCTTGTATATTTTATATTGCCTTGAAAAGCTTTCACCATTTCCCCCTTAGAAAGTCAATAAGTGTCAAAATAAGGGTGGTCCTTTGATGACTTTATAAAATCACTTTCTCATTCCCTTAAAAGCACCACTGAATCCTTATTTTACAACCTCAGGGGAAATCCTCACAATCAATTCCTTTGAAATAATCTAAACAGAGTGAAGCATTCCACAAACACCTATTGAGCATTTACTCAGTGCTAGACACTAAGCCAAAAAAAATGGAGATAAAATGGTGACTAAAAGAGGCATCATCCTTATTTTCATAAGATTTACAAACCTGCTGGAGAGATTTGCCTAATGAAAACTCTGAGGGTTTTAATCCCAGTCCTCTACTGAATCCATTCATACCAAGGCGACTACTGACTTCCATGTGGGTGAGCTCACGGGCCAGTTTTTGGTCCATTGTAGCCTCCCCAAATCATTTGATACAGTTGATCATGCCCTCTTTTCTAAACATTTCTTCCGCTGACTTCTGATTCCCTGGTTTTAAATGCCCACGACTCCTAAATTTATATTTTCAGCCTAACCATTTCTCTAAATTTGACACATCTATACCTATCTGCCTACTGGACATCCCCTCCCACATAGCCAACAGGCATCTCCATAGCTGAGAGAGCTTCGTTAAGTCAGATCATACCATTTCCTTGTTTATATCTTTTCACTGGCTCCTATCACACTTAGAGTAAAATCCTTACCACAGCAATACAAGACTCTACACAATCCAGCCTTCCAGTCTTTTATTATAAGACTTTGCAAATGCCTACAGTCAAGAATTACATGAATGAAACATTAATAATGACTCTTAATGAGTGAAACATTAATAATTACTCCTAATTCTTTACATTTTTATCTTACAAATAAGATTTTTTTGCCAAAAACATTTTACCCACGCTGCAGCCTTCACAGATTTCAAAAAGACAGAAGTTTCAAAACATTGTGCCGATAAATGAAAACAAGTTATCGTCCATCTTTAGCCAAAAACCCCACAGTTTTTTAAAATACGATTTCAGAATATTATGGAGGTGCACATTTTTGTCTCCTCTCTGCTTACCTTCCCTCCATTCTCCTGACTGTTTCTTGAGTTTTGCTGTACATTCCCACACTGGGAGCCTGGCATTTGTCCCTCTACCTAGAAGGTCGGTCACCTACGTGTCACTGTGGCTCTCTTCTTCAGTTGCTGTACGTCTCTGTTCTTGTCAATTTTTCAGAGAGTGGCCAGTCTAAAATGGCACTCCCTCCCCGCCTCTTTCTCTCTCTCCTCTTGGCCTGCTTTATTTCCTGGTAAGTTCTCTTTGCCCCTGACAGCGTGTGTGTTTGTGTGTATTTATTATTTGTCTTACCCATTAGGACTTAAGATTCAAGAGCACAGGAGTTTTTGTCTCATTCGTTCTTGTATCCGCAATGCCTGGTACATTGTAAGTACTCATCAGATATAAATTGCATAAATGAACATAAGGACAGTCTGAAGGAAAAGCACGATAAGGTATCATACATGGAGTTAACGTAGATTGGTATCACTACTACAGAGGGAAGCAAATACACGTTCTGGTAAACGTTCGTGAACGGTAAGGCCGGCCACCCTGACACAGATAGCAGTGACCCTCTTACGACAGCTGCGTGCCCCCTCTTCTGAGTTGACCCACCAGTGGCAGACATAAAAGCTCTATTAAAGAAAAACTTTTTTTGTTTTTTTTTCATGTGTAGTTTGGTTTTGCCTTTTCCCAGGGAAATGTGACCAGCAATATCTCATTTATCTATGGAACAGATCTGTTAGGTAGTTGGACAAGGAAGATGAAAAGAAAAGGAAAAAGAAAGGAATAATACTGGTTTTGTCTTAGTAAAAAGGCACTGAAACGGAGAAGTCTTGTGATATACTCAGCATGATAGGGGTGGAGCTAAACAAGTAATTGATCTTCCTCATTTATTACTTTTCTCTGCTTCCAGGACTTGAATGGGAGAAGAAAAAAATGTTTGCAATCTATCCAGAGCAGGTATGTTCTCTTGTGTATCTCCCCAGCCCTAACTACCACCTGTAATTCTGGTCACAACTTCCTTAAGATCTGCAGTGTAGGGTAGGAAAGTTACAGGAGGAAAGGGTAAGTGCTCTATAAATATTTGTTGAACGAATGCACTCTTCAGGGAGAGAAAGGGGTACAAGAAAGGTTTTGCTGTGTGTATATATGGATGCATTCACATGTACACGCACCCAAGGACAATTCCTAATGATCTGAGCCTATGTGATAAGAAGGATTTAACTAATAGCATAAAAAGATCTGGAATTTATGAAATTAGAATATGAAATTCAGTAGAAAATTTATCTCCATTTCTCTGTAAATTACATATTTTTTCAAAATTATAAAGAAATTTTATCTGTCAAATAACAACTTTATTGATACATCCTATTTAATTATCTATCTTGTGATTTTCTCCTCTGGTCTAGCCAAATGGTAAGGCCACAGTAACAGACCTGGCCCCCGAGATTCCTCAGATCCTGCCTCACTAGGTGCACGGAGTCTTCAGAGGATGTTCTCGGTTGCATCCACACAGGCAGCGCCCCTGGCCAGGGCACAGCCTCTGAAGTGTCTCCTTTCCTTCCTTTTGTGCTCCTGCATTGGAACTTGTGGGCTCTGGGCCCATTTATGTTTCTCTGTGTCAACCCTCTTTGTGATTCTAACCCATTTCACTTTTTAATTAATTAATTTATTTTTTTGGCCGGGCCGGGTTTGAATCCACCACCTCCAGTATATGGGGCTGGCACTGTACTGCCTGAGTCACAGGCGCCCCCACCCCCTACCCCATTTCACTATCATCTTTTCTAATACTTCTTGTCCTCTGGCTACTTTTTCCATATTTTTGTTAGACAGTTTGCTCTTCCCTTCCTTTTCTGTGACTTGCTAGAGGATAGTGGCTCTTATCTGCAGTATCTGGACATCGTATTTGTGTAACAAGATGCTCTGATCCAACTACCAGCATATAGTGTTTGAGAAGTTAATTCTGACTTATTTCCTACTCACTGGGAAAGAATGAAAAATTATGGAAGATAATGTTGAATGTTGAAAAGCCATTCCCAAACCTCTTTCCCATTTATGTCTACCACTGTGCCTCCTGACAAGCACACAGGGGACAGCACAATTCCTGATGATGAAGAGCGTGGGGTTCAGAAAGTTTCTGCTCCTCCGAAAAAAGAAAATAAATAAGGCTGATGTTGTTTTTCTCTGTCTCCTCCTCTTTCTCTGTTGAATGCAGAACTGACTGCTGGATCTGCAGTGTTGTCTCATAAACGTGACTGAAATGTTAGGAGAAGACAGGTACGTGGACCCGCACGTCCCTGAGGTGGAGCACTGCGGCCAGCAGTCATCACAGGGAGACTTCCAGTTCAGTGACAAACATAAACCTCTATCTGTAGGCGGGTTTTCTGCTACTTGCAGGTGAAGGGAAGTTTAATTTCTGTTATTTGGAGGTGAATGCACAGACACTTCCTGGTAACCAGCCCTCAGTACCTTTTAAAGAAAGAAGCCAGAGCTTTGTAAACTGAAGCTTTGATTACCATGGAAAAGTTAAGGGGCTTCTATTTTTTAATTGAGGCTAAGAGGAGAGTAGAGCTGAATTATCCAAGAATTTTAAGATTGGGAGGGTGTGGAACTATGAGATTCTGCAACTAGTGCGGCTGTGAGTGGCTGCTGCGGGGTGCTTCAGAGAGGGCAGGACCTCAGATACTCATGACCTTGTCAGCAAGTGCTCATTGCAAAAGGCCTCTCTCCCCCCGCCCAGGGCAGCAATGCTCAAAGGCAAACGAGCAATCAAAAATGGCAATAAAATGAGCCTCCCTTCCCCATACCCCTTCACTTGGAAGCTCCTATATTTTTATGCAATCTAATTGTGGGTGGGGAAAAGACGTGAATAACGCCTGATAAGTGTATTAGACTTTTTGTCTGTGCTAATAAATAGAAGATAGGCTAGATTTAGTTTTTTTAACCTGTTTATATCTTTATATTCAAAATGAGTTTCTTTTTCTTTTTTTTGTTTTTTTTTTTTTGAGACAGAGCCTCAAGCTATCACCCTGGGTAGAGTGCTGTGGCATCACAGCTCACAGCAACCTCCAACTCCTGGGCCCAGGCGATTCTCTTTCCTCCGCCTCCCAATCAAAATGAGTTTCTTGCAGACATTATCTTCTTGGATCTTTTTAAATAAAATCTTGCTGTTTTAGCCAAATGATAATTTATATGATTTAATTGGTATATTTAGACTATTTTCACAAATTGCTGACAAGGTCAGGTTAAAGACTATCATGTTGTACCTGTTTTCTTTTGTTCCATCTATTCTTTGATTTTTTTTTTTTCTCCATTTCTGTAATTCCTCTGAATTGAGTTTTTTTATGAGTCCACTTTATCTTTACTATTGGCTTACTATTTCTATCTTATTTTCAAAAATGTTTAGTGTTGATGCTAGGATTTAAAATATACGTCTTTAATCCACCACATTCGCCTTCAAATATTATACCACTTCGTGTGTTGTATAAAGGGCCTTACAACAATATATTTCGGATTCTATCCTTTCATCTGTTGTGCTAAAGTTATCACATATTTTACTTTTACATATGCTATGAAAACAAAATCCACTGATACAATTGATTTTTGCTTTAGATAATCAGTTATATTTTAGAGTAGCTTAGAAAAAAATTATATTTACTTTCATTTATGTATTTCTTTATATAGATCCAAGTATAGAAGGGTATATTTCATTCTAGAGTTAATGAAAGTATTTTCCTAAAACTATATAAGAAAAATCATTACATCACAAAAAAAATGATTTTCTCAATATAAACAATATATTTAAATGGCTTGACTATTTTTCCCTCTTTAGGAAAATTTTTAAATATTTTCACATCTGTATATGTGTTTATGAAATTTATATTCAAGTATTTACATAAAGCTCAAACTTTATAGCCCTTTTCAGACTGTGTGGGATTTCTGTCTACTTTTAGCCCAGTGCATAGGGAAATTTCCCGTTGGCTCTTTCCATCCCATATTGACAGGGGATACACCACCTCCCCACAGGGTGTCCAAAGAGACTTACTAGAGCCTGAGAATGCCACAGGGGGGCTGGCCACAGGCAAAGAGCAGGCCGAGGAGAGGACTGGGTACGATGTTGGAGTGCCAGGTGGTTAATAGTAAGCAGCTCCGCTTTCAGTCTGCTTTGGGGGGCTGAAAGTCTTCTTTCCTCATCTTTTCAAACCTGATTTTTCCACCCCATCCCCTGCCTTTCTCTGCCAGGTTCTTTTGTAGGCCCTAGGAGTTAAAGCTGTCACAGCTTCCTTCTCCAGGCTTTTGCTTCTTTCTGCTCACAAGGTCAGTAAGTAACTCCTGGGCTATCGCAGTGATCTGGGGAAGAGAAGTCAAGAGTCCTCACCCTCCTAGTGAGAGAGCGGAAGGAAAGAAGGTGAACACAGAAAACAACAGATTAATTCCTAAAGGCAGAGTCCTCACATTGAGGTAGGATTCTCTGGACCACATTTTTAGGTGTTTGCTAAAGTGTGTATATGTATATACAGGCAGTCCCCACCTTACAAACACCCAACTTAGGCACAACACACACTTATAAACAGAAGCTATTACAGGTAATAGGTAAACGTTAACTGTTCTGATTAAGATACAAATTCAACTTAAGAACAAACCTATCTCTGGCTCAGCACCCATAACACAGTGGTTACAGTGCCAGTCACATACACCGAGGCTGGCAGGTTCAAACACGGCCCGGGACCAGCTACACAACAATGACAACTGCAACAAAAAATAGCCTGGCTCCATAGTCCCAGCTACTCAGGAGGCTGAGGCAAGAGAATCGCTTAAGCCCAAGAGTTGGAGGTTGCTGTGAGCTGTGACGCCATGGCACCCTACTCAGGGTGACAAAGTGAGACTCTGTCTCAAAAAAAAAAAAAGGAACAAACCTATGTCGTTTATAATCTGGGGATTATGTGTGCATGTGTACCTTTTTTTTTTTTTTTTTTTTTTGTAAAGACAAAGTCACTTTGTCACCCTCAATGGAGTGCTGTGGCATCTCACAGCTCACAGCAACCTCCAAATCCTGGGCTTAGGCGATTCTCTTGCCTCAGCCTCCCAAGTAGCTGGGACTACAAGTGCCAGCTATAATGCCAGACTATTTTTTGTTGCACTTTGGCCAGGGCCAGGTTTGAACCTGCCACCCTTGGTATACGGGGCCGGCGTCCTACCCACTGAGCCACCGGCGCTGCCCTGTGTGTGTCTAGATTTTCATCATCCCCTCAGTTGACTTCTTCCCAGCTCTTTAACATATTTGACCTTGTTGGTTTAAAGCAAAAACAATACCAACAACAGCAGAAAAACCTCTCTGGATCTTGCATCCCTCTTGAGTCACTGTCTTATCTCATTACTTCCTCAAATCTCTTGGAAGAATCTCTACAATAGTGGCCTTCAAACTGGGGCACAGATTCCCAGGAAGTACATCAGGACTTGAAGGGGGCATAGTTGAAGGGTGGATGTGAAGATTGCACATAATAAATCCACTCCTGGGCGGTGCCTGTGGCTCAGTGAGTAGGGCGCTGACCCCAGATATCGAGGGTGGTGGGTTCAAACCCAGGCCCAGCCAAACTGCAACAAAAAAATAGCTGGGTGTTGTGGCGGGTGCCTGTAGTCCCAGCTGCTTGTGAGGCTGAGACAAGAGAATTGCGTAAGCCCAAGAGCTGGAGGTTGCTATGAGCAGTATGATGCCACAGCACTCTACCGAGGGTGACAAAGTGAGACTCTGTCTCTACAAAAATAAAAAATAGGAGGTGGATTAAAGATGGCAGCTGAGTAACAGCTTCCCTGTAACTGGGCTCGGCGAATCTGGGGAGACAAGACTCCAGACATCTCTGGCCGGTGGGATCTGCCTATGATCATCCCTTTGAGGATACAGGGAGCCAGCAAGGGACTTCTGGACCCCAGGAGGAAGACAAAAA